>PITA01014187.1:19988-54606 GCA_004023965.1 Spilogale gracilis | reverse complement strand
TCTAACTTAAACCAAGAAATGAGCAGTTGAAGGTATCCACACATAATTAAAGTCGCTATGTTGACTGCACTATGAGTATTTGGTATGGAAACACTACCTTAATGATCAAATTTTAAGTTGGAGATGAAGGAGATGTCTGTTGGCTCTAAGTAATTACAGCTTTTACAAAAAGAAACGAACCTGAGTCTTTGATAAAGTTAATATGGACTTGTTCGCCTTTTGAATTTTAAAAGGGAAACACAATTTAATTTCTTTCTGTTACTAGGTTCATTAATTCAGTAGTCCTACACCGTTTTCATGCGTAGTAGTGTGTGTTCTTGGACAGTAAAGCAGGAGAGTGAAACAAAGACCCAGGTTGGCCTTTTCCTGGCTGCGTGTGGCACCTGCAGGGCCCTGGAGGGAGGCGGAGGAGGGAAAGCATGTTCCAGCCCTCCACCTCCCCCCACACAACGGGGTGGTAATGGGGACCTGCCGATTAGCCCACCAAAGCGAAAGAGCAAAGACAACGCAAAGAGGGAGAAGCAGCACACTTAAGCACGGCCCAGGAAGGGAGACAGGCACAACCCAAGTCCCTGGATACTAATCAAATTTATGCATGCATCAGGATATGCACCAGAGAGAGGACCGGGTAAGGGAAATGAACGAACAGTATTCTTTTTGCAAAAATACGGGAGGCAGGTGGGTAGAACATTGGTAGTTGGAACATTGGAGTTAGACCAGCTTTGGTTCAACTCCTGGTCCCACTATTTACTGATCAGTAGTGTGATCCTGGAAGGTTGTTATGATGGTACCACAAGATACCTATGACAGGCCAGACTACTATGTGTGAGATACAAACAGTGCTCGTTCCAGTTCATTTCCAGATGAGAATCTCAGATTCCCTTAGTTGGCTGTATCCTTTTCCTTCTTGGACCCTTCCCTGTTTGCTAAGGGGGCTTACTTGAACCTCTGTTCTCAAAGGCTGGTTTCATTTTTTAATTTGTCAAAGATGGTAGCTTGTAGCTAGCAGGCATTTTTTTTTTTAATTTCCAAAGGAACACACTGCTTCTGGGATACTTTAATAAAATGTGAAATAGAAATCTTTTTTTAAATTTAAATTATTCTTCAAATGTGAATGTATACATAAAATGTTTATGTATGGGTTTCCTATTGCTGTTATAACAAATAAGCACCAACTTAATGGCTTCACAAAGCACATACTGATTCTCTTGCAGTTCTGGAGGCCAGAAATACCGAAAATGGGTTGGCCAGGTCATGTTTCTTCTGGAAGTTCTAGAAGAGAATCTGTTTCCTAGCTTCTAGTAGCTGCCTCCATTTCTTGGCTCACAAGTCTCCTTTCTGTCTTCAAACCCAGCAGTGTAGCATGTAGCACCTTCTCTTTCTCTCTCTTTCTCTCTCCCCTCCAGATCCTCTTGCTTTTACAAGGCCCATTTCCACCTGGAAAATTCAGGCGAATCTACCCTTCCCCAGATCCTTAACTTCATCATATCACAAGGTTCCTTTTGCCCTGTACACTAACATATTTACAGGTTCTGGGATAAGGACATCTTTGGTGGTTCCTTATTCGGCCTCCCACAGCCTTCAGACTCAAGACAGTAAGACAGAAGGGATTTTCTTACTCAGTTCCTTCTGTCCCGTTCAACCCTGTTGATGCAAATGTTGATTTCACCTGGAAACACTGCCATAGACACAGGCAGAGTGATGTGTGACCACGTGCCTGAGTGCCCAGTGGACCCATGAAGTTGGCACAGAACCATCAGATTCTGAGTAGACTGGATATCCTATCACAGTATAGCTAAATTACTCCTCACCAGGTAGGAACAGAGTTCTTTACTGTCCTGATATAAACACCTCCTCGAGGGAGGTGACCACTAGTTTGTCAGAGTCCATGAGAGACCTGGATTCCCCGTGCCGGAGCTGGGGAGATTGAGCTGGATGGTACTGGTTAAATGGGGACTCAGAGACCTCGTCAGACCTATTTTCTCTCTATTTTGCTGTAAGTACTTTCCTGTGATGTGAGCAATTTGAAGTTTATCTTGCAAATGTAAAAGAAAGACGACTCAAAAGCCAAAAGAGAAATTTGTGCTTTAGAGCAAGGCGGGAGAAATGGCAGACCTGCCCTGGCCATCCTTGAGTCTTTGACGCTCAGCCACAGCCTTGGGTTGTCCTCTGTCTCTGTCTGGGTTTGGATTTCAGTGTCTTGAAAACTGTGCCCATCAGGGTCCTCACTTGCCCCGTGTAAGAGCAGGAGCCCTCGGGACCAACTCTGCTTGGGGAATGCATGGTTTGGGGGAGAAACTGGCCGAGTTGGCCTGTAAATACCTTTGTATCAGCCTGCTTTGCTGACATTGCCTGTGTTAAGGGTTGGAGAGGGAATCTATGGGTGCCTGCCCCTCCCCCCTCCCCCCCATAAAGCACGCTAACATAAGAATAAAAGATCACTTTCTGTTAATAGAACTGTTCTTGGTGTTTGTCAATGAAACTTTGTTTCTTCAAGGTTTAGATTCTGATCCTTATTAAACCCTAGGTGCCCTGGGGAGGTCAGCACCATTAGCAACACCAAAAACTGGTTTATTACTCTATTTTTGGTGACTCATGTAGATAATTCTTTATTTACTTGGCAACAGTGTACAGCTTAGTTTTGAGCTTTAAGGGCCAAGCCCGTGGTAGATGCCAGGGTCCCGTGCAACATGAACCTAACATGGTTTTTGCCCTGGAAGAGCTAATGCTTCTCTAAGGGTGTATAACAAATGTCAGAATTGTTTCAAATCTCAGTGGAAGAGAGAGTGACATTTAATTTTATTAAATTCCAGCTGTGCATATGCACTTGCTCATTGTGGCTCTGGGTGGCTTCATCTTCTGGGGCTGTCATTTCCCTCCATCCTTCTCCCTCACTCGTGCTCTGACTTTCCTGCTATTTATCTTACCTGATTTATGTTTTCTGATTAGTCCTCCCTAGGCCCAGAGTTACCAATGGCCTGACAGGGTTCCCAGAGGTAGAGCGTGTGTGTGTGTGTGTGTCCTGGCCAAAAGCCTGACAACATAGCCAGTTCTGTCTTCAGGGCCTTGATTTATGTTTTAAAGGTATTTTTTATTTGAGAGAACCAGAGGGAGAGAAAGAATCTCAAGGAGATTGCCCACAGAATGTGGAGCCAGATACAGGGCTCGATCCCAGGACCCTGAGATCACAATCCAAGCCAGAACCAAGAGGTGGAAGCTTACCCAACTGTGCCATCCAGGTGTCCCTGTCCCCAGGAGCTTGAGATCAGTATTATAGTATGTCACCAGCAGCTCCTGAGCCCTGGAGAGGGGGCTAGCCCAACCTGATGTGTTAGAGAAGTACAAGACCCACAAGGATTTCTAAGACGTAGGAGAAAGAAAAATCATGAATTTGTGATGCTTTTAAATATGTTAGATTAATGACAATGTTAAAATGATTACTTTTTTAAAAAAGCTACCAGAAAATTTAAAATTATGTAATTTATACAACATACATATTACATAAGATTTAAAAATTAAGGGGTGCCTAGGTGACTCAGTCATTGAGCATCTGCCTTCAGCTCAGGTCATGATCCTGAAGTCCCTGAATCGAGTTCCGCATCGGGCTCCCTGCTCAATGGGAGGCCTGCTTCTCCCTCTCTCACTCCCCCTGCTTTTGTTCCCTCTCTAGCTGTGTTTCTCTCTGTCAAATAAATAAAATATTCAAAAAAAAAGATTTAAAAATCAAAAGCACATTATACTTCTCTTGTAGAGTCCTGCTTTAAGGCCGAGGTCAGGAACTTCTCCAGTAAATGGACAGATAGTAAATGATTCTGAGTTTCGGTCCCAGAAAATGTGTGATGACGGATGTGGCTATATTTGTGAGCTGTGCAGGATGAGTGCAGGCCAGATGGAGCTGATGAGCCAGAGCTGAGGGACTGTTATCCAGACTCCAAGCAATAGGTAACTGTTTCCTCCAAGAACATTGACTTTGGTTGGGCTCTTGGACCTCTGCCTCTACTTGAGTTATTTGCCTTAACAAATGCACACATCTCTCTGTGGTTCCAGCAGTGCCCTACGTTTGACCCCCCCCACCCCCGCCCCGTGGTATGACTCTCTTGGAGTAAAGGTTCCCATGACAGATTCCGAACAGCAGCTAATGTGCCTACAAAACAGAATATGAGAAAGGTTAAAGCAAAGTGCTGTGACACTTATGGGCATGAGGTGATGCCAATAAAGTGCTCTTCCCTTAAGAGCACTTTTTGATTGGACGGTGGTCACGTATCTTTGCATGCAGGCTCTGTGTCAGACACACGTGTTTTCGCATCTACTCTTAAGAACCTGTGAAGTGTCACTCCGTCCAGTGACTCGGGCCAAGTAATGAGCTCAGAGGAACATTGTTGATGAGGCAGAGCCGGGACTGGGTCCATTGTTGATGAGACCAGAGCCCATGTGCTTTTATGCTGAGTTGTGTGGCTTCCCATGAAGGTCCAGGATGTCTAAAGGCATGAGTTGAAATCTCAGAACAGGGCATAAACTAAGAAAATTTCACTTGGCCTTTGAGGTAGCTAATAAATTAAAGGCTATTTAGAACATGTGGTCTGAGATCAGTTTTTCTTCCTTAACTTACCTATTTAGGCCAGTTAGTAAACTGATTGTGAAAGAATCAGACTTTGAAAAGTTAAACCTTATGCATAAGTATTAAGCACAGTGGCCAAAAAAGGGAGTAACACCTACTGACTGTTCTTCTGTTATCCCCAGGACCGGATATCCTAATATCCCATAGTCAAGATATCCCCTTGGCCTCAGGTAGCTGGTGTCAAGTGTGGAATGAGTAATTCCTCTCAGGTCATGGCTGAGTCTTTAAGTCTAGTTACTTAAAAAAACAATACCAAAGAGACTTTTATTTTTATTTATTTTTTTAAAGATTTAATTTATTTGAAAGAGAGAGAGAGAGAGCGTGAGAGGGGGGGAAGGTCAGAGGAAGAAGCAGACTCCCAGCTGAGCAGGGAGCCCGATGCGGGACTCAGTCCTAGGACTTCAGGATCATCACCTGAACCAAAGGCAGTTGTTTAACCAACTGAGCCCCCCAGGTGTCCCCAGAGACTTTTAAATAGGAAAATTTGTGTGTGCATTTTATTAGTCAACCAGGCATAACTATATATAAAATAATTCTAAAACAGTGGGGACCCTGCATCAATTTTTTTCTAACCAGTGAAACCTCTTGGCTTAGAAGTTTTATTGAGGGGGAGGAATGAAAGAATATAGTCCATTTTGAGATTTTGGTAAAAGTCAATCCTAGAAAAATGTAGGTTTGAGTATACACACCTGGTTGTGTTACACAGCATCAAGATCCCAAATGCTGCATTCTTAATCATTGGGCCACATTTTCTACTGATGCTTTAATCTCTGCTGGGAAATCTGCCTAAATTCACCCAAGATCCCGGTGGTTCCCATCTTCCCAGACTAGCGTTGTTTACATTGCATTACTGTCTAAGACACAGTATCTGTGATTCTAGAAGAATCTGTATGGTATCCTGTAACACATGTTTATGTCCTTATATTAAGAAAGGTGGAGGAAAGTTCACTGTATGAGTGTGCAGATTTTAGTTATTCTGAGATAGTAGCAAATGGAAGCAGTTTTCTTTGTCTGCATTGGGTTCTTGGATGGTGGATACTCTTTCCTGTCAATGAGCTAAATATTTTAAGAATGATGAAGCTGGTTACATTTTTCCCTTTTCCCTTAAAAACTTAAGGTGTATATTTAAATACGCAGAGCAAGCTATGAAGAGTGTTAGGAATTTGTCTATTATTTGAGAGTTAGAGAATACGCAGATGTGGACTTATTTTGAATGTTAAAGTGGCGATGTTATATGGATGCTTGTAATATTTTGGAAATTGCTGAAAGAAAAGCAATTGAGACCCATGCAAAAAAGCAAGAAACAAAACCACAAAACATACCATAACCTCTCTCACCAAGCTTTTCTGAAAGAAAATCTACAGAAATCCACTACAAAGAAAGAAAATGCAGCCTTTTCTTACTGGAAAGTAGGAACACGATCCTAATATGGCCGTGAAACCACCAGTCAATGTTTCTCATCCTGTTAGACTTGGTTAAACAGTCATTCCCTATGTAGAAGTCTCCTTCCCTTGGCAAACAGTCTCCCAGGCTTCTGTCTCTGGTAGCATTTTGAGCTGATGAGGAAGCCCTTGGAGTATGGGCCTGCCTTTCCCAGCTGACTTTAACATTGTCCTCAGGCATCTTTGTATTCCTGACTCTAACCACAGTGACTTGTGTATAGTAGGGGTATCAGATGAATGAGTAAATGGATAAATGTCTATAAGAAGGGCCAAAGAGACCAGTCCCATCAGATAGCCAGATGAAGGACTTCACATCGTGACAGAAGTTCACTCTTGGTGATGATCCTTGGAAGATGTCATAGATGAAGATCTAGAATATAATTTAGTGATTATTACTGGGCGCTGATCCTGGCACTCCTCCGCACCAGCTGTGTGACCTTGGGCAAGTTACTTAACCATTCTGTGCTTCAATTAGTCATCAGAAAAAAGGTGATAAAGTGTGTTTGTACATTGTATTTGCTATGTTAATTAAATGAGTCAATATTTGCAGCACCTGCCATGTAAGAGTGCTACACACGAGGTAGGTGTTATTGGTGTTGTAATTACTGAGTCTGTATATTTGGGGTGAAGAGGAATGAACAGGAGAAATCACATGCCCTGCTCCATTTCCCAGCATTCCACGTGCAGGACATACTGGGATTGTGTGGCTGGGAAAAGTTACAGCAAGAACCAGACTGACATTAAAATACAAATAGCCATGTAGCCCTTTTATTTTGCCTTTAATCAAATTTTGCTATTATCATACAGTAAAAATCAGTTAAGCAAAGCCATCTCTTGCTGGAAAAAATTATTTATAAATAATTCCAACAGCCTGGGATTATTCCAGTGAACTGATTTGCAGTTTGGCAGAGCTGTTTGGATGGAAGTCGTGGTTCCTTCTTTTCCAAGTTCTGGCCCCTCCCGGGTCATGAGCTGGGTAGCAGAAGAGGTCCCTGAATGCTTCCAGATGCCCAGGCTGCTGTCAAATAGAGTCCCAGCAGGAGGGCCCTGCAGGGGACACTGTGGCCAGGATGTACTGTTGCATAAGGCTTTAAGACCACGACTCCAAGGTTCCTGGTTTGGTTCCTGAGGACACTGTCTGGCTTTCTCTGAAGTGGAATGATCTGGTGAAACAAAATAAAACAAAGACAAACCCCCAAGCAAACAAACAAGCAAATAAAAAATGTTTGATTTAATCAGGAGAGATAGATTTCAATCCAAACTTCAAAACTTTGCATGTATTAAGCCTTTAGATGTCAAAGGTTTCCATTTGTCTTACCCTGGTATTTTATTAAATCACATGAATCGATGAATTTTTATTGTGCACCCTGTAAGAATGATGTGATGCTAAATACCTGGCCATAAATCCTGGCTTCCCAGGGAGGAGGTGGAGGTGGCTGAGAGGCGCTGCTGCACCTTAGCTCGGTCCTCGAGGACAGACCGGAAACATCCCTTGCTTCCCGCCCCCCCCCCACCTCCCCTGCACATGTATACCTGCCGAAGTGCCGTGAGCTGGTGGTTGCGTGGCTTGTCTTGGCTAGATAGGTGACCGCGTCCTTCGCTACACAGTCTAGAGAAAGTTCTCAGAGAGGGCCCCTGACTAATAGGCACGAACGAGATTCATTTCATAGATTACTGCTAGGGTATTTTCATTGGCTATTTTGATGAAGTAAATTTTCTTGGGGGTCAGTGTGGAAGTACTTGGCCTTTCCTAAGGGATAAGCTTGGAAACTAATACTCTGTTCCATGCTACAAATAGGGGTTGAGCATCTGTTATGTCCCAAGTGCTATTAACATACAAAAGTGAGGACAGAGATTCACTTCTTTTCAAAAGATATTTACAGGGAATAGAGTCTAATGAGACCTAAATATGCCAGGTAGTGTATTGAGTTCAATGAAAATGTGCTCTTTGCTTTACTTTTCACTTTTTACTCATCCTAACAGAATAAAAAACAAATGAGCTACCGTTCTCTCCCCATACAGGTATCTTAAAAGTCATTATGGACCTACACCTGAAATGTGAACACAAAGCCCCAAGTTAAAAATTCCCAACCTTCTGCCAAAGTAAAGAGCTACATTTTATTATTTTATATAGGTTAACGTATAATAACTGCATTAGCCCTTTTAGGTAATGATGGTGTGAAAGTGATTTATAATTATTCCTTTAGCCCTCACCATGAACTTTAAAAAGTAAATAAGCAAGTACCTTATACAATTAAAACAACAATTAAAACCACCAGCAAAGAAAAATTTGTAATTCCTTCTCCAGGAGGGACTGGGTACTTTAGAGATTTCATTCAATTTTACTTAAGTAAATCTCTCTCCCAAATTTGCTAATTTCGTAATAGTGGCCTTAATTTGGACTGTCAAGGATGTCAAGAAAATTTAGTGTACCCACTGGTTGTAGTCCAAGAATGTATTTAGTTAAGAGAAGTTCAATATCTTTTTTAAAAGTCTGAGTGCTTCTGGAAGGAATCCCTTAAGCTGAAAAATAAGAGGAGTTAGGAATCTACGGAATTATAGAAATCCCTCACATTAAACTTATGAGCGTGAACAAAAGTGAATTACAAAGCAGAGCCTCCCCTTCCCCCAGTCTAACTGAACTTTGCCAGCTTTCACTGATGAGACTATAGGGAATACCTGTTGCAGTCATAGGGACGTATGTTCATGAAACAATAAGTGTCTTCACCATTGACTATTTGCATGCCATATCATGAGTGCTCACTCAGCATCTCTTCCATATGCAAGCCATTTTCAGCATCTTCATAAAGTCAACTTTTTAAAAAACTTGCTTTCCAGAGGAAATGTGAGTAGTTGTGTTAGGGACATTGATATTTAACAAATACTTGATGAACCACAACTTACAGTTGGGTGTTCATGTGACGGATGGGTAAGACATTTTCCCTATCCTCACAGAGCTTATGGTTTTAAAGTTTTCTTTTTTGAGCAAGCGTGAACAGATAGACAATAAAGTCTGCTACAAAGTAAAAAAAAAAAAAAAATTGTGACAGCTGTGAAGAGGCCTCGGGGTATAGAATGACAGAACAATTCACCTGGAACCATGCAAGGACTCCACAAAGGCAATCAAAGGGGAAACACTAATGCTTTTGGCCCCGCAATTCTTCTTGCAAGGTAAACATGATGGAAAGGGCATTTTCGGCAGAGGAGTCCAGAGAAGCAGGGATGTGGAACATGCAGGCCTAGGTTATTAGCCCCTAGAGCTGGAATACGGAGTGTGTGATACCCGCCCGTGGTCTCTGGAAAGGCGGTTTGGTGCTGTGGCAGGCTCAGTAGTTTGGGCTTCATCCCACCGGTAATGGGGAGCTCTCAGAAGTTGAAGAGAGAAGGGACATGATACGGCAAAAATGTGAGAAGGATGAATGGAGCCACCATGTATATAAGATCAGATATTTCGATAGCTATCATTAGAGGGTCTAGAGCAGGTTTTTCAAGATGGCGGAAGGCCAGGTGACCGCATTTTGGGGAGTTCCCTGAAGTGAGCTCAATTCCAGCAAAAAAACACTACAGGACCACTGTGAGCACCCATGAAATCAGCCTGAAATGTGATAGAGGGTCTGGAGCAGTTAGTGGGCATTTGGCTTGTGTCTGTTTTTTTTCTGTATGAACGTTGGTGTGCAAGTCTTCATGGGGATGTAGGTTTTTCTTAGACTTAGGTAGATACACAAGAGTGTAGCTGCTAGATTCTGTGATAAATATATATTTAACTTTTTAAGAAACTTCCCAACTATTTTCCTAATACTTTTTTGAAATGTCTGAAAATTCTGATGTATCTGATCTGTTGGGCTGTGATTCAGGTTCCATTCTTAAAACTCTTGGTCCTTTCCAACATAACTTGCTTCCTGGTTCTCTCTGTCTGCTCGTTCTGGGGATGCTGGCAGCCTGCCTAAGACCCGCTTTGTAAAAGTTGAATGAGTTGGAGGCATTTTCTCCAACCAAGACTATTATGTAATTACTTTTTTTTTTTTTTTTGTATCTTGTAAGAAACTATGAGTTTTGAGATAGTAGTTAAGGGAAGTTAGTTTACTTTTTTTTTTTTAACTTGGAGGCAGAATATGAAGCATTTGATGAAAAGATCAAAAAGATCACAACACAAGAAGCTTTACACTTAAGTTTCCAAAGTAAATATAAATCTACACCGGCTCTGCCAGGTGAACAGATTTTCTCTCTCTCTCTCTCTCTCTGTATTGTATCAGGAAAAAAAGTGCTCTTGACTTAGACAGTGAGTGTATGGGGTCATTTCTTTATAAAAGAAGTACTTACACTCTTAATGGAAATGAGGGGCTATAACTGGGGATTTTTATAATATCTCTTGAAAGTATCTCCCCTCCAGGAGCCTTAAGAATTAATGTTTTACATTTGGTGTTCTATCCCTTCCTTGAAAGAGTGAACTCAAGAATACAAGTTTTGTGACTCATGACACCACTCTAAGCCTCTTTAAGAGTTCTTTATTCTGAGATCAAACAGAACAAAGCAAGGAAAGAATAAAAGCAAATAACCAGTTTGCTGGCTGTCCACCTTTTTCTGTTAATGGGGTATCTAGGACATACTTCAGGATCTGTGTACCATGCACATGATCTCTTTCACAGCTGCACACGTGTGTCTGTGTCCAAGAAATGTCCACGAGCATGCTTAACTCTGTTCCATTAAAACTGTATTGATGGATGCTGACCTTTGTATTTCATGGATGTTTAATGTGTCAGGAAATGTTCTTTGAATTCTTTTCAACCATTTTAGAATGTAAAAACTGTTACTCGTGGGCTACACAGAAACAAACTTTAGGCTGCTTTAACTGGTGGGTGGTAGTTTGCGCCCCTACCATGGAGAGTTCCCTTTATCAGCAGAACCTCTTCCCCTCTCCTGAATTTTGCCAAGCTCACTTGATGTTCTTTGTACACATATTATATCTGGCAGATGTTAGGCAACAAATAACATGGGATCCACTATTTTTTTGCTTGGAAATATGTTGAAAAGTTTGCTTTTTTTTTTTTTTAAGATTTTATCTATTTGACAGAGAAACACAGCCAGAGAGGGAACACAAGCAGGGGGAGTGAGAGAGGGAGAAGCAGGCTTCCCGCCGAGCAGGGAGCCCGATGTGGGGCTCGATCCCGGGTCTCCGGGATCATGACCTGAGCCGAAGGTAGTCGCTTAACCAACTGAGCCACCCAGGCGCCCCATGAAAAGTTTGCTTTTCCTTTACCCAGTAACAGATTTTGTATTTATGTTAGAGAAGACAATAAATTCTCCAAGGAAACTCTCCTTTTTCACTCTGTACTTTAAAGTCTCCTTTCTTTGGATACATGTTTTAATTCATAAAATTACTCTTGGAACTGCCTTCCTTATTGGAACGTTTAACATTACAAAATAAATTTTACTTATGGAAATGCAAACTTGCACTCCCTAAAAAACCAGCAGTTGGGGTGCCTGGGTGGCTCAGTCCGTTGAGCATCCAACTCTTAGTTTCAGCTCAGGTCATGATCTCTGTACTCAGTGTGGAGTCTGGTGGGGCTTCTCTCTCCCTCTCTATCTGTCCCTCTGTGCATCCTCCCCTCAGGCATGTGTTCTCTCTCCCTCTCTCAAATAATAAATCTTTTCTAAAAAACAAACAAAAAAACCAAGCAGTTAGATTTTTAAAAAGATTTTACTTATTAATTTGAGAGTGAGAGAGAACATGAGTAGGATGAAGGGCAGAGGGAGAAGCTGACTCCCCACTAAACAGGCAGCCCAATGTGGGGCTCAATCCTGACACTCTGAGACCATGACCTGAGGTAAAGGCAGATGCCCGCTGACTGAGCCACCCAGGTGTCCCAACAAATAGTTAGTTTTAATAGTCATGAGGTAGAATATACCTGACCTCAGCCCAGGGCCAAGAAGCCATATGATACAGAACAGAAAATGGGCATCAATTTGCTAATTATTCTTTTCCATTCTAATATTCTCCAGAATTCAGTTTCTGGCAGTGGTACACGAATAATTAAACGGAATGAAGTTCCATGATTTATGTTGTGTATGGATGGCCCCAGATGTCTATTCACTGAAATTCTTCACAAGTAAATAGTTTCATGAACCATTACTAAAAGTCTTGAGATATGCATTTTAGGCTTATTAGGGTACCCAGATGCAACAAACTCAACTGTAATTTTTAAATCACAGAAGGTTATATTTTTATTTCCCTGTCCATTTCGGGTTTTTACCTTGGAAAGTAGGACAATAAAAGGGATAATTACCATGTCTAATTAGCAGATATCACCAGATATTTTGACCATGAGATCTATTCTTGTGATAGTACATAATTGTGATTAGATAATTTAAAACATGAATGTTAACTTCTTGTGTAAGCCTTGGTGACATGACTATAAATAGTATACTTTCATTTCAATTGAGTTCAAAGACTGAAATTCTTAATTCTTCCTTGGAACCTGACCTCGCAGTCAGTGTTAATTAATGCAAACCAAATTAGGTCTTCCTGGAACAATTTGAACTATTTATTCCTAACACCCCCCACCCCCCACCAAATGTTCTCCTATCTTCCACTGCAGGAATATTTTTAACTGACTTTTATTCCCATTTCATGGGTAAAGAATAAAAGTCCAAGTGTTTCTTTCAGTGTTTCAAAAGCTTTGTGATACCTGGATTATTGACTCTCTCTGTGTGTGTGTGTGTGTGTGTGTGTGTGTGTGTGTGTGAGAGAGAATGTTCAAAATGAAAACTTAAAACTGCAATGACAAGTTGTATTCCCCTCTCTCCCTTTACCTGGACAGTATTTTTGCACCATTATTTATTTATTTATTTTGGCATCATTTTTGTGTGTGTGTGCCTTTATTCAGGGTTCAGTTCTAGCCAAGGTGAATGTCAATTACTGGTCAGATAGCTATGCCAGATATAAATAATTGGCTTAAAATCTGGTTGGGTTCTGTCTGCCCTGTAGTTTTAACAAAACACCCACACTAAGTTAATTCTCTTTTTAGGATCTTTTCTCCTTGCTTCTCAGGGCTAGACAGGGAAGAACAAATTGGAAATAATTCTGGCCCTTCACTATTTTGCCAGCTTCCTTCCTTTCCCCTCACCCTTGTAATATAAGATGCCTTATTCCATTAGTCAAGTGTGGACGTAGGCTTTGAAAGGAAACAACTCCCATTAAAGAATGAACCAAAAAAAAAAAAAAAAGAATGGACCAGCGTAATTTTGGAGCAATTAAGGAAGCAAAAGAAAAGTTTAGTTAAGCTGTATTGGGGAACTGATGAAAAAAAGCTTGACATATGTTAGCTCTTTATGTTCTTTTATATTGATTTTTCAAAAGGGCAATGAAGCTCGGATAAAAGCATTAAAAGAGACAAAGTGGTTTTATACGGTATATTTTAAAATACTTTAAAGTTCATTCTCATTGCGAACAATAACTAATTCAGAGAGCTTCTGTGATTACACTATCCATTACTACATGGGAAGTTTATAGTACCACCCTAGAAAGTACCAACTTTTCTCATTGGTGAAGAATTAACCAAATGATGTGCGCTATCTATAATAAAATAAATGTGGAATATCTCCCATTTGTCTCTTCCGTCAAAAATCACTTTAGGAAATGAGACCAATTGGACTTAATCGGGCACACTGTGGAAGGAAGTCAGTATGTACTTTCTCATTTAAAAAGGTGAAATATATAAAATATGTGCTATTCCGGAAATTAGGTCAGTAATTGCTAGTAGCATGGTAGGTGTCTTTATAGTGTCTTGATCCCTTTCTTTAAGAAAAAGCAATATTAGTAGAAACTGGCTGTTCCATAAAGTTTTAAGGAAAAACATATTCTTTTTTTTAAAAGAGGGTATGAGTCTCTTTTTTTAATTTAATTTAATATTTTCAGTGTTCCAAGATTCATTGTTTATGCACCGCATATATTCTTACTCAGTGTAGCATGGAAAGAAAAGATGAGCCCTTGATTTTACACTGGTAGCTGCCTTTTAGTTTTCTTGATTTCTGTACCCACTTCAGTTGCTGAAAAGAGGACCATCCCAAGAAGGTGGTGTGAGGCCATTTTTGATTTATGGATTATTCATTGAGGTAAGGTGAAGATTCCATTTAGTAAATTATAAATAATTTTTGTCTGAAAAGCATTTTACAAACCTGTATTTTCTTTACTTGGTAAGCTTTCTATTCATCCCAGCCATCTACTATCCTTCATTATAAAATTCCATTTTCCTTTCAAATTGCTGCAGAATGTTCTTAGAAGGGAAGCCAATGCTTCATTGTTTATTTTCACCTTTATCCCCTGAGGTGACTCTTCTACACTTGCCTCAAATCATCGTGTACAAACACAGGGATTTCTGTGCTTTCACACAGAAGCTAGGAGCAGACAACTCATCTTGTTCATTCTGATGACAGTCTTAGGTGGGAGACATTTATTAATTGGTGTGAATGAATCACTTTTACTACTACACAAAATGTAAATTTGGGAAGGATGAGTAATTAATTCTTGGGCTAATATCTTTTTGGCTACATAGTATAATAGTTCAATGTGTATCAGTATATTTTTTCCCCCAGGAAAGCACTTAATTAGTAAATACAGCTTTTTTTTTTGGTCTGTGTTCTCAAACAATCCCTGATGTGTTTTAACACTTCATGTAGCATTGCATATCATTTTATTTAAAAAGCGTTAACCCAGTAAACGTGGTGTGGACACCATTCCATCTCCTTTACCCCTTCTGTACATCCCATTCTTGAACACTTTCCACCCTCCTAGAAAAAAGAAGCACAGCTATGCAGGGACAGACCTAAAACACAAGCAAATTCAGTGTAGAATATGTTAAGTTCATTTTGACCTCAATGATGAACTTTTTTTTTCTTCTTGAAGTTTTGAACAAAAGATAGACTTGTGTGTATTTTCGCAGAGTGTATTTTTCCTTCTTTTACACTCATCTTTGGAATGGGATTGCTGTGATTCTATTGCTAAATGTGGGACCGAACTGGCATTTCAGATGATGATGGTTGAGGACAGTACTTGCTGAGAGCTTCTCACAGTGCGCCAGGCGCTGTCGAAAGTACGAGAGGTATATTAGCTCACGTAACCCTCACGACAGTCCTAAGAGATGGTCACAACTCTAACTGCTGTTCCATAAATGAAGAAACTAACACCGAGAGGTCAAGTAACATGCCTAAGGGCACACAGTCTTGTCAATAACAGAGCTGGGGTTTGAACCCAGACAGTCTGTCTCCAGGATAATATCATTAATACTCAGTTTTACTCAGCTCTTACTGAGCCTTCAAGACCTAATTTGAACTATATAAACAAAGGAGCAACTAAAAGTTAAAAAAAATAGACTGGAATTTATATGTTATATTTTGATACAAAACGAAGTCTAGTGAATCTGGCTACAGGTTATGGAGATCTGGTAGAAGGGAAAGGGGATCACAATCATGCTCAATATGCCTGACCAGTTTAGGGTGAGGGTATTTTCCAGATTTGCAGATAAGTGAAGGAAGCTGAGAAAGGTTAGTAAAGCCACGTATGACCTCGTAAGCGGTGCACCCGGCATTGGAAGCAACGCCGTCCTGCTCCCAAGCTTCTGTTTCTCTAGAGCGTCTATGAGTCGGGGTCACCCAGAGAAGCAGCAGCAGTTCTACCCATATGCTGTTCAAGAGAAACACTTCTGCCACCAGCCTGCAGGCTACCAGTTCACAACCTGGCTTTTAGTACTTGACACTGTTTCCCAGACTCGGGGCATTGGGCATACCACGCTATGAGTTGCCAACACAGAGACCTAACTTAGAATCTGTTCTGTTTTATAGCAAAGAGTGCAGTTGCACCTGTGAGCATAAAGAATGGTTTAACTTACTGTGCATATATTAGTTTTCTTTGGAAAAACGTAGAAGTCTTCTAAGTATTGCGAAATAAAATTTAAAGGAAAAGAAAGAGGAAAAAACTCTTACTCTGATACTTATTTGGTGTAGCATGAATTTAATTGCTAGGTGTCAATTAGGAAACCAGACACAAGAAGATGGTTGTAGCTGAAGTTCGGGGTGGGCTGATGGCATCACAATAGGTCAGTGTATGGGGGCAAAGGAGAGAATGTGATAAAATATCCATGACATTTATTAGAAAATGTACACTGTCAAACTCTATCCATGACTGTCAGGTAGAAATGCAGATACTGTATCTGCATAGAACCAGGACCACAGAGTGTTTAAAATGGCATGTGTAAAACATGCCATTGGGGATGGGAGAATGAGTAATTTTTTTCTTCTTTATGCTATCTTTCTACTATCTGAAATAAAGTATTTAAAAAAATTAAGGCCAAGAAGTTGTGAAATCAAATAAATAAACCACAAATAGAACAAATAAGAAGAGAACCCTGTTTTGTGGTCATTAAAAAATAAGTCTATCCATTACAATATTCTTGAAAATGATGTCTGGTACTTGTCTAAACTTCTTCTTATTAACTAAATGAAAGTAAGGGCTATCACTGTTTCTATGTGCAACAGGTGTACCATCAGTCCTTAATTCACTACCTACTTAGAAATTCATTGAGGGTGATTGACCTGAAGAGGTCAACTGAAAGCTACACACACACACACACACACACACACACACACACCCCTGTTGTACATTTCTTTAAAGGAATTTTCATTCCTTTATTAGCAACCTTAAGCTTGGACCTTAAATTGCCAAATTGCTGTCAGAGAGGAAAACTTGATGCCTGTTTCCTCCCCACTCCCTGCTCCTCCCCACTCTTCAGAAGCCTAGATTTGGAAGAAGAGAACATTAATAATGCTATAAAAAGGACAGAATCACAGTGATACCTTTTGGGTTTCTTGTTTAATAATATGTGCTTTTGCTATATTTACATAAAGATTTAAGACTCTGCCTTCCTTGAGCTTAGAAATAAAGGTTACCACATATGAGATACATTTTTCTTTGATTCCAGTCCTCAAAAGGCAGGGCAGAAAAAGTAACAAGTCTATTAGAATGTTAGATTCATTTCTATGTAAGGGAGTAATGCAGCCAAAGGGCACCTTCTCATCAGCTCTCCAGATAATAAGAAAGGAAAAGTAATGAGCCCCATAGATATTATATTCCCCTGAGGCAGGGGTTCCCAGTGGCTGATTTCACACTTCTCTTCTGATCTTGGATGCTATGGTGGGGCTGGAAAATTTAAGGAAATAAATAAAATAATTGGTCCACAACAGAAGAGACCAACTTTATACTGGGAAGAGATCAGCTCTAAATTGTCACAACAACAGTGCTCCCAAAGAATTTTCAATCTTCTAGTGTTACAGGGAGTCCAATACAACCCAGCACAGAAGATGCCTGTATCAGCCATCTGTGGGGGGCCAAACATTTAGAGCAGTGAGGTATTCAATTTAAGAGTGAATGAGACCATGTGAATAAAAATAAGTGAAAGACAGGAGTAACAAACACATAAATGTTGTAAGGAAGGAGGACTGGCATTCCCTCAGCAGATACTAGTTGAATGCTCCGTCCTCCGGCATTTGGGCAAGTTGTCAGGGACAGAATGGACTGAGGTTCCGTGTTGAGCGTGCCCAGCGCTGTGCATCCCAGCTCGGGCGTTTCAGTAGCATCGCTACCCTGTCTGTGTATTTGCTCATGCTTTTTATACTCAGCTGTTGACACAGTGAAGCCCGTAGAGTTGTAACAAGTCAAGGCCAAAGGCAAAGAATTTGCTTTGCTCTTTCAAATCTGCGTCTCTCAGACAGCCGCTGAGGAAAGCAACTGGTAACTTAAAATGTATAAAAGTGACACCAAAATCCATTAGAAGGTTGGAAAGCCAAACCTCTGGTGGTTTTGCAAAGTCTTTTGGAGTTACCATGGGCTACAGGTGAATTTTTATTTGAAAAGTACATGTGAATGGGAAGAGCTGTATATGTAATATGTCAAGTCTTGGATATAAAAGACTTAAAAAGCACATCATAGGTATATGTTCTCAAGAGACCTAGAATCTCTATGAAGGGGGAGAGAAAACAAATTATGTGGCGAGAGCTAACTTGAGACAGATGCAGAGTGTTGAAGGAAGAGGGAGGGAGGAAGAAGGGAAAAGGGATAGAAGAGATATTTGCCTTGGGCCTTGCAGGATGAGTAGGAGTTTGCTATGTGAGGCATGGAAAGGACAAAGTAGTTTTAGGCAGCAGGGTCAGCGGTCACAGGTATAGAGACCTGAAGAAATGGGGGCTGTCAGGGAGCCATGGAGGGCCAGGTAGAGGGGAGGTTGGAAGTAAGTGTAATAGAACTGAAACAAGAAAGCAGGGAAAGTTCCAGAATGCAAATAATCTTACCTGCCAATAAATCACACACACATCAGGCTGAAAGTTTGTGCATAAGTGCCCTATGTAATACGTAGGTAATTTTACAACAATCTACACTCCGGTGGACCCAAATTAAATTCCTATTCCTATTGCAATTGACTTACATGGCAAGAACAACAGGTTTTCATATGAACTATTCTATAGTGATCCTCCGCTCAAAAATAGAGCTTTTTCTCTCTCTTTTTTGGGGGTGGGGAGGATAATGAGACTTGAGATAACAGTAAGCTTTTATTTCTCATTTCTCAAGACTGCTTTCTTTCGTTATACCTAGTTGATACTGGAGATGGAGGCCTTCGAGGCGAAAGGAGAAAGGTGACTTTTACTATGTAGCACGTCAAGGAAATATGTTAGCCTTACAGTTTTTAACCAAAGGTCCCATAAATGCTGTTTGAGGAAGAGACTTCGACTCGGCATCCGAGTCCACAAGCTGACTCTGTTGCTTATGAAGTTCAGGAAGCTGGAACTTCTGAAGCACATTGAGCCAAGAGTTTCCAGAACATGGAGTTTGGACTGGCTGACCTTTATCCCAGACACCTGGGTCACCAGAGAGGCCACTGCTGATGGAGTGGCTTTGAGAAGCATCTTTATTGAAGTAGTGTTGGCACGGAGGGATTTAAAACGGTCTGGGGATTATGTGTTTAAGCCTCGGGGATGAGAACAATCTGTGTCTTCATTTCTCCAGTTGGTAAAATGGGTCCTTTTTTACTTCTTAATGGACCTATGCACTAAATGCACAGTAATATAAAACACCAATATTACACATGTACTATGTGCCAAGCACTGTCCCTATTATTTGAAATACATCATGTAACGTTTATATATCAATTTTAAGAGATGAATCTTAGTTATTATCTGTATTTTACAGATGAGGAAAAGCAAAGTCGTGATGCCGAGTAACTTGTTCATTGGCACAAAGCTCATGCATGGATATTTGGGTTCATATGCAGGTGGGGAAGCGTGGGATGATGGAATGCCCCGGGCCCGCTGGGGGGCGGCACTGGGAGGTCTGCCTAGAGCAGAGTTGGGAGTGTATAAGGGACCTGCACTGTCTTCCCATTTCCTGAGCTGTGCTAAACCCTGTCTCCCAGGGCTCATGCAACAACGATTCAGTGTTTCTAGTCTGCAGCATCATAACCATCAATATCACATGGCAGCATCAGAAGGATCATCTAGAAGATTAAACAAGGAGGGAAAACCACGTAATTGCTTGCATACTGTGATTACAGTGATAAAAACCCATCTGGAGACACGGTCAGCTTAGGCATGTCAGCTCTTTGAATGGGCACTGCCGTCATATGGATAGGAGGTTTTTAATTAAAAATTTCCCTTTTCCTAATCAGATTGGAAGAGTAAGATGTGGATGATGCTGGGGTTCAGCAGAATGTGGGGAAGTGTGTAGTCTCACACAGTGCTGCCAGGAACTTCAACTTGGATGAGCTTTGACATTGCCCACCAAAATGAAAACTGTGCACCGTATTTAACCCTTCTTCCTCTAGAAACTTATCATGTAGATATACTTACATTTGCCCCAAAGGAGGATGGGCACGAGGATGTTTACTACAGTTAATAATAGGATAAAAGAGAAACAGCCTGAATTTTCATGAAGACAAGTGTTAAATAGTGAACTACGATAGAGCTATATAATTGAATACCAGTTAACTTAAAATGAACGAACACAGGTTTATATCTTGTGACATGAAAAGAGAAGGTAGATACACAAAGAAGAGTATTGCAAAATAATGTAACAACTATGTTCACACATAAAAAAGTATATGCCTGTGTTTAATCATAGATTCTTTTTTTTTTTAAGATTTTATTTATTTGACAGAGAGAAACACAGCGAGAGAGGGAACACAAGCAGGGGGAGTGAGAGAGGGAGAAGAAGGCTTCCTGCCGAGCAGGGAGCCCGATGTGGGACTTGATCCCGGGTCTCTGGGATCATGACCTGAACTGAAGGTAGTCGCTTAACCAACTGAGCCATCCAGGCGTCCCTTAATATAGATTCTTGGACAATGTTGAAAGAATAAAATTAGGAGTGCTCAGCTTTAGGTAAATGGGGGAAACAGATAGGGGATCTTTTAAATTTATTTTCTTCAGCATTCTTTATTCTTAATATTCCTTTGAGTTTTTATTTCATAAACATGTATTTTAATAAAAATGAACTTTAGGTTTTAAAAAATCACTGTTTTGTTACAGTTATCTCTGAGGTGATGATTCTGTTTTCCAGTTTCATGAATTCCACTCTCCCTGCCCTCGTTTCCCAGAAATTTCTGGGAGTCCGTGGTGCCATGTGCACATGTCTAATTAGGATGACCAAGAGAACAAGCACATCCTTCCTCTGTTCTTCCACCTTGTAGGCCTTTGATTAGAGTGCTGAGTATCCAGGAGGATGTGGTGGTAAATGAGGTGAGCAAGATGTTGGCTTTGTGAGCAGAAATTTCCTGGAGGAAACTGTAAACTATGTGTTGAAAGGCTATTCTGTTGGAGCAAACTATGTAGAAATAAAGATTTTGGTTCCAGCATTCAAACTTGAATGTAAATGGATTAATTAGAAATGAGGGAATAGGGGGTGCCTTGGTGGCTCAGTGGGTTAAGCCTCTGCCTTTGGCTCAGATCATGATCTCAGGGTCCTGGGATCGAGGCCCGCTTCAGGCTCTCTGCTCGGTGGGGAGCCTGCTTCCCCCTCTTTCTGCCTGCCTCTCTGCCTGCTTGTGCTCTCCCTCTCTGTCAAATAAATAAAAAAATCTTTAAAAAAAATGATGAAATATGGAATCTCAAGTGAAGTAAAGTGTGACTCTGTCTGATCTATGAAGAAATTTGCCAAGCACAGTAGTACTGTTATAAAGGTAGCCAAAAGCTTGTTTAATCTGCTCTGTGGAGCTCCTATTAAAGATTCTGTAAGCTAATTATTGGTATGCAAATAGGCCAGTAATTATAAATCAGGCTTATCTTTTAATTAAAACTGGCCCAGAACTATGTGTGCTCACTTGATAAAGTATTATACACTATTCTAGCTGATTTCTAAGAAGAATTCTTAACTGATAGGGAAAATATGTTTATGAAATATGTTTAAACCCCTGTGGTAGTCTCACATTTGCTCACAGATCCAACAGAGGCTTGATGAGCTAGTTAGACCCTTGCTAGGCTCACCTTCACGGACATAGCATCTGACCACAAGAGCAAAGCTGAAAGGTTTTCTAGTCATTCCAATCTATTCTTTAAGGAGCTAAGTGGAATAATTAGTTGCAAATTCTGATAATATATTCCTAATTAGGAATATTACAAATTATGAAATTCTGATAGATTTGTCCGTAATCTTGACTGGGCTGACTGCAGATTGTTAGGATTCATTTGTGAACGTTTTCAGAGTCTGTAGTGGGATGTAAATCAGTTGCCTTTCCAGATGATAATTTGCAAACTAAATGCATTGGAGATAAAAAGTTTAAGTAGAGCTAGAACTTGCCCTTGAAAAGTATATAGTCTAAGATGGGGGTTTAGGGGGGAGGGATGGAGTGGCTGGATTATGGGCTTTGGGGAGGGTATGTGCTACGGTGAGCACTGTGAATTGTGTAAGACTGATGATTCACAAACCTGTACCCCTGAAGCAAATAATACATTATATGTTAATTAAAAAACAAACAAAAAGAATATAGTCTTAAGAGCAGAGAGGGTGTGAATTTAAGGAGAAAGAGTTGTAGCCTTAATAAGGAGTACGTAGACTTTTCTAAGTTGATGGTGTACAAGTAATTTACATTTGCTGGTTAGCTAATCTCTAATATTGTTCATAAAGCATATAATCTGGGAACTAAAATGCTTATTTAGACTTTCCTGTGAATGTGTGATTATAATGCTTTTCGGGTGCACAAGCTCCAGTCTCTGCCAAGTGCTCTTGATACTCAGAGTGGTCAGTGAGCCCAGGGAAAAATTCCCTTGTCTCTCCGAGCCTCGGTGTCTTGACCTGTAGAGCACCAAGACTAGTACCTAATAGCAAGATTATGTAGTGAGACCACACACGAAACATGGAGCACAGAGCTTGCCATGGGACAGGTGCTTAAATGTGAGTTTTCGAGCAGTGCCCCTCTAGGAGTTGTGCAGGGCAGAAGATGGCTCCGTGAGAAGCTTTGTCCAAAGTCCATCCTCCTTAGGGTCCGAGAAAGAAGACCTCAGTCTTTATCCGGTTTATGCTCCAATTGACCCAATGGGCCAGGGTGGAAACAAACAAGGTTTCTCTACTTTCAAAGCAAATTTAGTTGTTTCTGTTTTGTTGGGGTTTGTTTTTGTTTTTGTTTTTGAGTTTTTTGGACTACTCTAGGTGAAAATGCAGAGATCCGTGATTGAAATCTTTGCTTTCGATCCAGGGGATAGTACTACACTTCACAGTGGTGAACAGAGCAGGGAGAAAGGGCAACCATGAAGCAGCTAGGCTTGTGCTAAGTTCTGTACCTGGGGTTGCTCTAAATTGATGGCTTTCGTAAAGTCTCCTCTTTGCTTTCATATACCAGTTGCACGTGGGGATTTATTACCATAGCTTGTAGATTCCTCACAGCAACTTTTGGCCCCAAAGAGTTCCCTGTAGTTCACCCAAGAGCACAATCTTGGAAAAGTCGCTTGGTTTCTCTGAACATGCACTTTGCTCATCGGGGCATGTATTTGCATATCTGTTCATTAAGACCAACAAATCTTATTAGTTCAGTCATCCTGTGTCTTGAATTTACTCTTCCACTTTGAGTCTTGACTGCCTATTTCTTAATTATTCCCCCCTCCTTTTTTTTTTTAAATAAGAATGAATCAAACCTCTTCATTAATGAGAACTAGGATTCACATGCAAATTTTTCAGGAGTAAGCAACATACGGAGGTCAGTTTGGATAGGCAAGCAAACCTTGTCAGATCCTTGCCTGAGAGCAGGGCTGGAGATGGACGTGAGCATCAGGAGCAAGAATGAGTCAAGGAGACAGAAGAAAAGGCAAAGGCTGAGACTGCTGAGAGTGCCCAATGAGAATCTTTGCCTCCGTCATGATTTTGCCTACAGCTCGTTCTAGGTTAACGCCTCGCAACAAGAATACTGTCTGCCTGCTCAGTGGAAACACAAAGTTGGCCTAAACGGATCCCGGCAGAAAACGGAATGAATTGAGGATGAGCAGATGTCAAGAGAGGCCCAGACTGCACTGATTTTTCAGGGCTTCAGTGATTTTAAGAAGAGAAGAAAGAAATGCCAAGCCCAGCTCACAAGAACTGTAATATTTAAATGATTACAATCAGCACGAAAACGTGTCTTTTCATTTCTTTTATTTCTTTCATCAGTGTCAATTTGCGACCCTCAGAGTGATCTTTGGGCTGGCGGGACCTCTGGAAGCCCCCATCTCAGGTCCTGGCACAGATTGATACCACTAGTTATCCTCCAGTTTATTCCCATAAAGTATGGGATCCGTTATTCTTGAGTCAGAGCAGTAGCTCTTTGCAGGTGGTGTTCTTGACGTCTCTAACCTCAACACACGGCTGACCGTCTTGGGACAGAGTCCCCACGAGCTCTTTCTGGAGAGGCGCTGAACAAGCCGGCTACCTGTCTAGCTAAAAACCTGTCCTGATGGTGGCTGAACTCACGGTAGGAGTTGACATTTCCTGGCAAGGGGTTGAGAGAAGATAGGGGCAGAGCTATAATAGCACTGCTCCCTCCGTGTCAGTGGGGGCCTGAATGAGCTGCTGTCCACTTACCTCTGCTGGGTTCCATGGTGCAGATAAGTGAGACCTTAAAGCTGCAGGCTGTGTTCCCCTGTGTTCCTTAGCCTGTATTCCTTCCCCCACGGGGGAAACAGACTCACAGTTTTTCAGTCAAAAGCCCCCCTAGGTTAAACTAGGAGAGGCATACTTGTTAAAGAGCAGAGGACATAGAACAAAAATTAGCTTCCATTGTTCATGTTATTAGTGTGCTCAGAATATGTTAGCAGCTGTAGTGATAGGACTGGAGCTCCAGAGGGGAAGATCTTCCTAGCCATGTCTGTTTGAAGGGGAAAATGTTTGAAATCAAACGTACTTAAATTGTAGAATTTGCGTGAAATTAATAAACAAGGCTTAGAAAACAGTAGGTTTGCATATAGTGGAAAATATTCAGCAGTGCAACTGTGCTTGGCTAGGGCTGTTTGTTTTTTTTTTTTCCATTTTTTTTTTATTGTTACTGAATATTTTTTTCAGTGTTCCAAGATTCATTCCCCATTCCCCACACCCAGTGCTCCATGCAATAGGTGCCCCCAGTACCCACCACCAGGCTCTCCCATCCCCCCACCCCCTCCCTCCAAGTCCCTCAGTTTGTTTCTGTGTCCAAAGTCTCTCTTGTTCCGTTTCTGTCCCTGAATTACCCTACTTCCTATTTCCTTTCCTCCTACTGTCCTCTATATTACCCCTCGTGCACTGCACGTAAGTGAACCATGTGATACTTGACTTTCTCTACCTGGCTTATTTCACTCAGCATAATCTCTTCCAATCCAGTCCATGTTGCTACAAAAGCTGGATATTCATCCTTTCTGATGGAGGCGTAGTATTCCATTGTATATATGGACCACATCTTCTTTATCCATTCGTCTGTTGATGGGCACCGTGGCTCTTTCCACAGTTTGGCAATTGTGGCCATTGCTGCGATGAACATTGGGGTACATATGGCCCTTCTTTTCACTACAATTGTATCTTTGGGGTAAATGGTTAGGGCTGTTTTCAGATGCATTTGTAAGAGAAGGAACTGATGAATTGTTTTAAGACAGGAAATAAAAGAGTGGAAGAGAAAAGGTGCTTTGAAAGGGACCGGATGGCTAGAGGCAGAACTGCCTCCCGCATCACACTGAGGACTTTCAAGAGGAAGATCCGATTCTAGCAAGATGTTTTTCTTCTCTGTTCTTCTACTTTAACTATGCTTAGAGTGTGTGGCAGAGGATTCACAGGCGGTGCTGAGTACCAGAAACTACGGTAAATGTATTAGGCCCCACCTTGCAGGCTACGTCCATTGTGCTGATCTGACTGGGACACGTTAGTAAGTTCTGGATCACAAGCATTGGTTTGATTTTAGGTCTCACCCTCAGAAAGAATGACGGATAGTCAAAGAAAATTACATGCATCTGGATACCAAAACCCCTGTTTACCGCCTTGCCTATGGATAGATGATCCAGTCTATCTGTATATAACCAGATGGGTGTCCTTCTTACACCACTTGGGGAATGTATTACCTCACTCCCTTCCTTGATGTACTTTTCAGTTTTGCAGCAGTGAGTACTTTGGGGCATATAAGTAAACCATTATACTATTTTGTGTTTTATTATGTTTAATTCCATGAAATAAGATCTTAAAGTGCAAAAAATCCTTTTAGGACAAATAGGCTCATGTGTGTTTTTGCTAGATGTAGCTGATTTAGGACTATGTTCCTCATTGAGGTCCTACTTGTCATAATAAAAAAAAAAAGAAATTTGATACTTGGCCGTATCAAATTATTTAATGAGCCAGAGGAAGCTAGATTCCTTTCATGGCCTCGGAGCCCTGGAAGGCGGCTCTCCATCCGTGGCTGTTGTTTGAGGGGAGGAATTATTCAGTGGGGTGGGAAATGTGCCTCTGTCGTGATGGCAGCCTGGTGGGTCACCAGTAGTCCTCCCACACACCCCCACCAATGATTGCTCCTTTTCCTAATCATCTCTGCTATGACTTTGATTTAAGAAGCATCTCTGAAAATACTATGTACTTGGTACTCATTTTAGGAGAGAAAAACGTTTATCCAACACATTATTTCCAAGTGTTACATGCTTATGTGGGTCTGGCAAAATATTTTTTTTCTTTTTTTTTTTTTGGGAAAAAAGCTGAGGGGTGCATGGGTGGCTCAGTCGTTAAGTGTCTGCCTTCCACTCTGGTCATGATCCCAGAGTTCCAGGATCGAGTCCCCATCAGGCTCCCTGCTTGGTGGTGAGCTTGCTTCTCCCTCTCTCACTCCCCCTGTTTGTGTTCCCTCTCTAACTGTGTTTCTCTCTGTCAAATAAGAAAAAGGAAAATGAAAACAAAACTGAGAATGACATGAAAAAATATTTTGGGGCATGCGTGATGCAGAGGATGTTCTGATCACTCACAGTGCTTTTGAAAAAAATGGTCTATGAAGCGTGTCAAACATGCAGATTCCCGGGCCTCCACTGATTCTAATTCTGAATTTATGGAGTCTCTGTGGAATTTGTGTTTTTACAAGCACATCAGGTGATTATAATACACGTAGTACAGGAAACACAAAGGGGGTCAACCTGTGCTCACACAGTGGGAGATGAGGCCAGGCATTTGCACAGAAGTAATGTCTAAGGTAACTGACCAGCTAGTTGAGTGAAACAGTCCCGTGTGAGTGATCGTATGGCTGAGAAAGGACAAAGAAGGCAAGAAAGGACAAAGAAGGCAAGAAAGACCTCTTGTTGCTAAAGGACATGGTAAAGTTGACATCGTTTGTATAAGTTTTAAAGAGAAAAACTGATCTGTGGAAATGCAGTAATTACAGTATTTACCTCAGGATTTAACGAGAATGATTGTGAAATACTTCACAGTATTTCCTTCTTTTATTATTTAGCTATGCATTTCCTGTTTGATGTTTTATTTTTAAAATAGTTGACCTGAAGACCAGGTTTATCATCTTGTTTAAAGAACTAGGTTTTCTCTAAATCAAGAGAAAATAGCGGTTTCTGACTCCATTCTTCTTAAAAATAAAACAGATATTTTGATTAAAGCAGAAGTTAGAATTTAAAAAGCCTGCATACTTTTCCTAATAGGGTTCAAGCTGTAGAAGGCTGTGATAATCCGAGATCAGTTTCTCACAATTTCAAAGAGAACCTTGGAGAGTCTGAATGGTGAATGACGGGCATCGTTCCTTTGTTCTCTAGAAGATCACATGTCTTCCTTGCTCTGTGAAGAAGGAGCACTAAAAAGAGGCCAGGTTAAAAAAAATAAGGCAGAGTTAAATTAATTTTAATAGAAATGAGTGTAACTTCAGAAGCATCCAGGGCCTCAAGGAAGGGCAAGTCTTGTCAGCGCCCTGTGCTCACATTACCATGATTGAAATAAACGTGATGGAGCCCTCATGAACCTTTGCCTTTATCAGAGCAACTTAATTCTCACAGGATTGAAAGACAAACGTTTAAATAGTACTTTTATTCTATAATTAGAAGATTCAGTATGCTAGCGTTTTGGGAGGGAGGTGGTGAGAGGACTCTTTGCAATGACTATTCATCTTTTATGCACTCCAAATTCTTGATCTTGGGACATGGGGCATTTTGACTGGGGTCACATTGTTCAAACTTGTGTTATCCATGAGAGAAATGCCTTATGATGCACGCTGTTCATTTTGGTAAAAAGTCTCAGAATTTCTTAAGAGAACGAACGTGTGGCCTTAGGCCATCCTCCACCCATCCCCACAGCAGACGCACTCTGGTTTCTGGGGGACTTCAGACCCCACGCTACCTCCTTCTGTCCAATAGGGCACATTTTCAGAAATTAATTTGACCTTAAAATGTCTGTTATGGATTCCCATGTGAGGTATTGCAACTTCTATTTCTCACTAAGTACAGAACTTTCAAGGTACAGGCTTCTTTCTAGAAATGGGGTCAGGCTATGACCCACACCTTAGGGAATTCCTTTTCAGATGAACTGAATTTCACATACATTAGGAATGCTGTCCCCTTCTAAGAAAGATGGGTGCTAAGGATCTCCCCTTTATTGTGTCCTATAAAATCGAATACATTCTTCTGAGAGAGAGAGATTATTTCCAACATCGTCGTTCCAACAAAGCAATTTCCTGCAATGATGAACACCAGCATCCCAGACACATTAATGCCATATGGTGAGTCCTGCTGCTCTTGTCAGGTGAACCACTGAAATTTACTTTCTATTTTGGGATGCAGATTCGATTAGGAAGTCTGATTATGAGTTTAAAAATTTGTTGACATAAGGTGTTTATGAAAAAATATTCCCTAATGGAAAATTCCCCAAACGCGAATATAGGTTGGTTAGGTTTCATTGGCGCGGCAGGAAAAGTGCTTCTAGATCACAACAGATCACAGCCGTCCCCAGCCATGTTCTGCCCTTCAGAAAAAGCACATAGAGTCTGGTTTCCTTATTACCTTGCCTGGTGCAGGACCATTTTGTTTTACAGTTTCAGTATTTACTAAGTACATTTTTTAAAAGTGTTTTGTTCAGAATTCTCTAAACTGATCAAATTCACCAAAAATAGCGAATTCTCCATTTTCTTCTGGTAATCCCAGTTTGGACTTGATTTCTAATAAAGCAAACTCAAGAACATACAACGGGAGATGGGGAGTTGGATGCAGAGGAAGCCTTACTCTTTTGCAAACAACAAAGAGTTGTTTGTCTGGTGACCGCTGTTTCTCTTGAGGGTCACAGATGGTGCTGCCTCTTCCCTTTTCTTGTTCCCTCCCCCCCTTGTGGAGCGTAGTTGACACACAATGTTACATTGGTTTCAGGTGTACAACATAGTGATTTGGCAGTTTCTACTTATGCCGTCCGTGCTCACTGCAACCAAAAACACCATCGGTCTCCATACAGCTCTGTTACAATACCATTGACTCCATTTCCTATGCTGTGCCTTTTAGTCTCATGACTTACTCCATATCTGGAAGCCTTTGTCTCCCATTCCCCTTCACCCATTTTGCGGCCCCTTTTAACAATCAGCTCCTCTGATCAAGTCTTTCCTGCTCAGTGTTACTAGACCAGCCCCGTTTCTCACATTGGAGCAGAGCTAACACTTCATCCTACATGGAGTTGCCAATTTCTTGAAAGCAGGTGCATGCTGGGATAAAAGATCTAAGGAAAATCAAGTTGGCTACCTCGTGGAAATTCCCCTTTATCTAGTTCATCTTTCTAAGGCATGGAATTTTATTTAATAAAAGTTGAATCTGTCCTCTTAAAAATGTTTCTGAACAAAAGTTAATAAGTTAATTTTTAGAATCTAGGTTCTTTGGCAGCTGGAGTGTCACTGAGGGAATAAAATGGATTAATTACCTTGACTTCATAGAAGTAAATCCTCTGAAGTAAGACAAGCATCCCTTGCCTGTCAGGGTTTCAGAGTGAAGGAAGCAGACATTTTTAACAGTAGATGGAACAGTAAGGATAAAAGATGATTCTGATAATGTTACGGACGCTATAACATTTGAGCCTTCTGTTTTCTTGGAAAGTATTCTTAGAAATGGAATGAATATTATAAAATTGCTCTTTTCACCCATAGTATCTTCTCATAATTTGCCCATTCTTTAGTAATTATTCCTTCAAATCCTGTCTTCTAAATATCAGTACCATGACAATAATATCCTAAAACAAATAACAGCCTTAGATATTTCCACAATAGAAAATGCATTATGTCTTAAAAAAAAATTGTTTGCGGGGCGCCTGGGTGGCTCAGTTGGTTAAGCGACTGCTTTCGGCTCAGGCCATGATCCCGGAGATCGGGGATCGAGCCCCGCATCGGGCTCCCTGCTCGGCAGGAGGCCTGCTTCTCCCTCTCTCAGTCCCTCTGCTTGTGTTCCCTCTCTCGCTGTTTCTCTCTGTCAAATAAATAAATAAAATCTTAAAAAAAAATAATTGTTTGCAAATGTATGTCATAGATTTACTGCATCTTAGAAGTTTTAGGTGTAGACAAGTCTGAACTCTTGTTTGACAGGGACCTTATTGAGTAATAACAAATAATGATTAATTTGAACAGAAGATAAAATTGCTTGTGTTCTTAGAGTGAAATTGTGTTTTATTTTTACTCCCCTTTTAATTGTTTTTCCCCAGCTTTACGGAGATCTAATGGATGCACAACACTGTGTACTTTTAAGGTCCACAACATGTTGATTTCATACATGTGTACATTGCAGAATTATTACTATCCTAGCGTAAGCTACCACCTCCATCCCATCATATAGTTACCATTTCTTTTCCTGCCTTTCTCTCTCTCTCTCTTTTTTTTTTTTTTAAAGTAGGCTTCATGCCCAGCGTAGACCCCAACACAGGGCTTGAACTCAAACTCATCACGAGTCAGACCCTCTGGGGTGCCTGGGTGGCTCAGTTGGTTAAGCGACTGCCTTCGGCTCAGGTCATGATCCTGGAGACCCGGGATCGAGTCCCACATCAGGCTCCCTGCTCGGCGGGAAGCCTGCTTCTCCCTCTCTCACTCCCCCTGCTTGTGTTCCCTCTCTATCTGTGTTTCTCTCTGTCAAATAAATAAGATCTTAAAAAAAAAAAACTCATCACGAGTTAGACCCTCAAGCACCTGAGCCACTAGGTGCCCCAGTCCTTCCTTTGATTTTAAATTACCTTGATGTGTACCCTATATTCAGATGTTGTCCTATTAAACTACTATGATAAACACTGTTTCTACTACCTAAAACAAAACCTATTGAATATATGTGTGCACGTCTGTAATATGCTCCATTCTATTGTATTTCGAGTTGTAAATATGGATAACATGCACATAAGAATTCCTCCTTGAGGTGCAGTCTTGGCAATTCATATGCAGGGATACCTGGTTACCTGTGGCTGCATCTGCCCTTGTGTCAAGTTTATTGCGTTCTTTGTACAGTGTGGCTGTGTGATAAAAATCTTCTGTAGAGGAAAACGAATTCCCAGAGGTACCAAGCTGAACAAGGCTTACACTCCTACGGAGTTTAAGATCAGGTCTTCATTGGCTATAAAACACCTTCTGTTAGCAAAGGCAGGTTCATTAGAAGCATTTTTGTTTTAAACTATCCTCCCTGTTGTACAAAACTACAGCCCTCCTGTAGCCTAAGGAAAGTAGGGCAAGCGAAGTGAAAACTTCATAAAAGTCAGTGTAGGACGTAACCCCCGATGACGTGTTCACAGGACTAAAAACTAAGCGTCTGTGTGCTGGTCTCAGTCAGAGGAAGCAGGAGCCAAACATCTAAATACTCCGCGAAGGTGGCGCTATCAGCTGAATAACATTGGGAACATTTAGAATATTAGTTGGGTCTTCTTGAAATGGAGTACTTGGCTGTGGGGAAAAGCTAGGTTTTCCTAATGCATGAATGATAGGAATCCTGTCTCTGTGTGTGAAAACGTGGGTACTCCGTGTGCTCGGGAAGTACTCTCGTGGCAGCCCTGAGATCACTGGTAGCTTTCCATACCTTCCCATCTTTCTGCTCCTGGCTGGGGTTTTTAAGGCCTCGTCTATTCACATCCTTTGCCATTTGAGGATTTTGATTTTGATGCCAGAAACCAGTCAGATTCCTCCCTCACCCGACTCAAGGCCTTTGCTGGCACAGTCATTCACCAGCAGCCCAGCGCTGAATACTGCCAGCCCCGCTTTGTCTCAGAGACCTCTCTCCGGTTCTCTTAGTCGCCACCGAGACACGTCCTCCCTCCGGTCAGTCTGCCACGCCAACATCACAGGGCTGCCTTCCAGCTCCCCATCTACCTCCCTCCCTGTGGCCTCCAACCTTCATTATATCAGAGATTCTTTTCCCCACCCACAGTTGCCTTGCCCTGGGATCTGCCTCCTAGCTTCCCATATGCACTGGTAACACTTGTAAACGTCTCAGCCCCTGTTCTCTGCTCTTCTGCTCCTCAGCTGCTAGGCTCAGCTGCTAGGCTCACTAGGGGAGAAGCCTAGAGTCACACATGCCAAGCCTGTTATAGGCTCACACAAATTTAGTTGGTTATTAACGTAGCCCCACCGGCCGATTCAGTGCTCTCTTTTGCAGCCCTACGCTGACTCTCCCAGAGGCCACTTGTGACCTCCTCTCTTGTCTCTGACCACCAGTCCTGCCTTCCCTTGCTTCCACACGATGGCAGAGATAGCTTCACTCTGGTGGGAGCTGCTCGGCCTCTTTGGTCATGTTCACCTACATCTGTCACTTCCTTCTTGTCGGTGCTCTTCTCCCCAGCCCTCAGGTTCCAGAACTTGCCTGCTTCGAGGCCCTTCACGCTCCCCCCTGCTCCCGAGAGCCTCTGCTACTTGTGTGAGGATTAGTTCTCACTGTCTGAAAATAAGACAGACAGCTTGTGCGGGGCCTGGCTGTCCTGTCTGACTCCGCTCCTACCTGTCCTCCTTCCCTGCAGGGACATGTGGTCCTACCCTGAGGGCCCTCTCCTACTCAGCAGCAGCGGCTTTTATGTCCCTGGACTCTGGCCTCCAGCCGTGCTGAGCCTGCCTTCTGTCCAACAGTCCCGGTTGGATTGTCCCCCTCTTACTGATGGCTTCCTTCTCACCCTGCAGGCTCAAAAGAGGAATTTTTAAAAAAAAATTTTATCCTTGGGGTGCCTGGGTGGCTCAGTTGGTTAAGCGACTGCCTTCAGCTTAGGTCATGATCCCGGAGATTCGGGATCGAGCCCCACATTGGGCTTTCTGCTCGGCGGGAAGCCTGCTTCTCCCTCTCTCACTCCCCCTGCTTGTGTTCCCTCTCTGGCTGTGTTTCTCTCTGTCAAATAAATAAAAATCTTAAAAAAAAAAAAAAAGTTTATCCTTGATAGTTTTCCCTGCTGGGTTTTTGCCTGATGTTCCCCAATTTCAACCATCAACCGCATTTTCATTTCAGCTCTATTTTCATGATTCCCCAAAATACACCTCCACTCAAATCTGTCTTCAAAATTGTAACTCCATTTTCATAGACCTGCTGGACATGGCAACTCAATTTTCCTACGATGTTTTCCACTTTAGCTTGTCTGCAGTTTAATCAGTTACATTTCCCTAAGACCTTTCGCCTTTGGCTTTTCTTCCCCAAGATGTCTTTTCATTTCCAAATTTATTTTATTTTAACTTTTGAGGAAGAAATATAACCTAGTAGAAACATAATCTTTTGGCTTGGTGCTAAAATAATCACATGCCCAGTCAGTTAACACTTCTACAGATTTTGAAATACTTTCCTTCACAGAAAGTACATTGTATTGCAGATGACGATTGAGGTCGGGTTTATCAGGGAGTGCAGTGAATGTGGAATGACTTTATTTTTAGCAATTGATAATACAAAGCAATGCCTAGATCTTGTCAGTTATTTGCTAATCAAACTTGTCTTTGTACAAGTAAAAGCTCACAAGTAAGAATAGTAATTTCAAGAAATAAATTGGTCTTCCTAGTTAATACATGTAAAAACAAATTAAAAGTTTACTCAAGCTGTTCCATAGTCTTTTCACTATCATTCTTGCTGCCTTCGATGAAGGTAGGAAAAAGACGTTTGGATGATTTCTTGTATGACGATCTCCAAAGGTTCTTCACTGGCGAGTAGTGACCTGTCTCCCTGCTGTTCCCCCACCCCGTGGAATTTTCCATGAAGAAGCCAGACACCTCCATCAATCCCTAGCCATGGCTCACTCTTCTCCCAGAGGCAGGGGTGGCCCTCGCTAACTACGTTTTTAGTAAGAGCACTCTTGCAGTACAACTTGTTTTTTTCTTCACTAGTAAATGAAAGAATTAGAAGGTAAGTAAACCGCTTTTTCACAGATGTTCTGTAGGGCAAGAAAAGCTTTCCTTCTATCGTCTTAGAGTCCCTGGCTGCTTTTGAAAATTAAACTGGCAAAGACGGTCAAAAAGAGAAAAGCTTACATATGGACTTAAGTTTTCTGTGACATGGGAACCTTCACCAGGAAATCGAGACCTGAAGAAGTAGTTAAACCTAAGTATTTTTAATTGGTAGGTGTGATTGAGAGTGTGTGGTCATTTGGTATAATAGGTCAAAGGGTATGAGGTGAATGTGGTACCTCATATGAGGATTTTATGACCTGTTTCAGGGGAGAAGTTACATGGGAAGGTCTCACTGACCTTCCTGCTTCTGCTGTTTTCTCAAAGTCCTTCAGCACAAAGTATTCAACAGACTAAGGTGTCATATCTTAGGATAGCATGTCCTGAACTCCTGAAGTTCAAAGTATATGTCTTATATAATTTGATTCTCTAGTTGTCCATATTATTCTGTAATTAGGAGAAGTTACTTATAATGCCATACTAAGGAAAATGGGTGTTCAGAACTGGAGGATTGTTTTTGTTTTTTTTTTTTTTTTAAAGATTTTATTTATTTGACAGAGAGAAACACAGCTGAGAGAGGGAACACAAGCAGGGGGAATGAGAGAGGGAGAAGCAGGCTTCCCGCCGAGCAGGGAGCCCGATGTGGGACTCGATCCCGGGTCTCCGGGATCATGACCTGAGCCGAAGGCAGTCGCTTAACCAACTGAGCCACCCAGGCG
>PITA01014187.1:0-19888 GCA_004023965.1 Spilogale gracilis | reverse complement strand
GCGGAGGATTGTTTTTAATGGAACTGTTAAGTCTGTGTCCAGAAGGTTGGAGATTCTGGGGCAGTGTTCAATGTGTGAGAAAGAGGTAGAAGTATTGAAGGCATAGAAGAGTGATCAAAGCAAATGGTAAATATACTGCCCAGTATACTCCCCCAGTAGGAGGCTGGTGAAGGGACTGGGAGAAAAGGAACATGTCCAACAGGGATTCATAAAGTGTGCTTGGAGAAAGTTACAATGTTGTCTCCAATTATCCTATAAAACATCGAGAAATGTCTACTTTGCTCACTAATCCTTTTCAGTGTGGGTATATTGTTACTGGGAAATGCGGAGGACCCTACACAGTGATGGCACTCCGACAGACTTCATGCTGGCGATTGCACATGGTGGTGGCACCATTCACAGATCTTGAAGCCATCTGCGGTGCTCTGGTGTTCTACTTCTTTGCACATATTCGTATGTATTCGTGGCACAGGTTGATGCTCCAGGCACTGTGGAAAACGCAAAGTTAGGAGAGGAGACACATAAAGTCTTGTTATGAAGAGAGTAAAACATTAGAAAGGCAAGTAGGGCATCATTGACAAGTGTGTGGCCCAGTCAGAAGGTATTCCAAGGAGGGAGACAGTTACGGTTGAAGAAAACAAAATAAAAAAAAAAAAAAAGAAAACCCTACTACTAGTTATATCTTACCTTGTCATATCCATATGGCTTTTCCAGATTGTCATGGTGTTTTGCTCATGCCCTTGTTTACTTCACTAGTTGCAGAATGTCTTTGGCCTTCAGATATCTCTTGACCATGTGTTGTATCCTTGCTATACTTGATGCCATCTTTAATTATGAGTTTCCTTAGGCTACATCCTGAATCAGTCCATTCCAGGGCCATGAGAAGAAATCTGTTCAGATGTTCTGTTTGGAGAATGCCTTTATGGACATCATGTTCAGTAAATCTGGGCTACAGTGAGAAAGCTTTGATTGTTTCTGTCTGAGGCCTCTGAATTAAATATATGACTCACTATTTGGTGGCAAATGTCCTTTAAGCATGGAAGTGATGTAATTATTAAGGATGTTTATGTTTTATTTTTTCAAGTTTCTCTGTAGGAGTGAGATCTTTCCTATTCCCTTTCCTCCCTATCTTGCCCATCCAATTTCTCGGTGGCTAAATTCTACTTTTTAACTCAGTCCAGGAGCTTTTAAGACTTAGTCCAGGAGTGATTTCCTCCACAAAGGAGGCACCAGACTAGTCTGAAGTAGTGACATTGCCACATCACACAGTTCTGGAGAACATTTTACTTCCACTCTGTATGAATGGCACCTCCTGGATTTGTGCAGTTCACAGCTTGAGCAGCAATACATATCAGCTTGGGTACTTCTCCCAGAGAACCTAGCATTTTCCTCCATTATAGTACTGCTTCTATTTATGTTTCTGTCCCTTAACACATTTTTGAGATAGAATCTGTGGCTTAATTCCTGGCCCATAGTAAGTACAGAATAGAGGCTTATTTTATCAATGAAAAAGAAATAAAGCTGAATAGAAAAACCTCTTTGTAAAATTCATACTTGAAGATAAAAGATCTAGGCTTAACTCAGAGTATTTCTATGCATCCTGACTCATAGGCTTTAGTGGCCCAGACTTTCTTTCCAACTTTGAATCTTGATCCAAAGTACTGGAGTTTCCATTCCTTCAGCCTTGTACACTCGGGATCCTCTCAACTCCCTGCCCCTTTACCTTTGCATTCTGTCTGTTGTAAGCTAGTGTATAGGCTGTTATTGTCTTACTCCTCAACCCATTGACTTTACAGAAAGAATACTAGGGGAGCCTTTTCAAAAGTCCACCACCGTGAATTTCTCCTCCAGGGTCTCTTCTCTTTTATTCCATTGTGCATCTCTCGCCATTCTCTTCTATAGCTGCCCCCCAAAATTAGAAATTCAGCAATTAGATTGAATTTGGATTTTTTTTTTTTTACCACCACCTATTTCTCTCTTTGTTCTTCCATCGCAGTGGGGGAAAATCATAGTTTTAATAAGGCCAGTGAGGAGTCAAATCTGTTTGTTTAACTGAAACTAAATTGCTGAATAGAGCACTTGCCTCTAGATAGTTTTTTTTCTCCTATCCATAGTTTCCAGTCGGCTTCCCGTACCCAGCCTTGACCTGTGTGCCTGGCCACATTCCACCCATCATTTGTCTACTGCATATGAATAACATTCACCTATATATTCTTACTCTCCAAGACAGCATTTCCCAATCTCCTCTGACACAATAAATTTTGGGAGTCCTCTTTCGAGCCATTGGTGGACATGAAGGGCAAGCTTTGCCCTTTGGAGGCTTGAAGGTCACATTTGACCTGCACATCTGTTTTGCTTTGTTTTGTTTTTTTAAGATTTTATTTATTTATTTGACAGAGAGAAACACAGCCAGAGTGGGAAAACAAGCAGGGGGAGTGAGGGAGAAGCAGGCTTCCCGCCAAGCACAGAGCCCCGTGTGGGACTCGATCCGGGGTCTCCAGGATCATGACCTGAGCCGAAGGCTGTCGCTTAACCAACTGAGCCACCCAGGCGCCCCACTGCACATCTGTTTTATGTGCATAGTACACTACATGGAAAATTAGTTTTCAGTCAACATATGAAAATTGTAAAGTTGAATGTAAAAATAAAGTATTCCGAGTTTTCTTAAAAAAAAAACAAAAACAAGAAAATCCAACAGAGGACCCACTTTTACAACATGGGAAAACTCAGCAAAAACTTAGTAGCCTGTTTTCATTTGTATGGATATCTACTACCCACAGGTCACAGTCCCCACCATCTGTATTGTTTCTCTGATGTGGAGGCCAGGGCCTGCTACCATTCGTTCATCTCTGCTCTCTCATTGCATTCTCTTGTAGTGGGAAAATACTTCCTCGTATCCATGGCTTGGTCAATTACAGGAAAAGGAAAGATGTCTGGAGAGCCTGTCCTCTTTCAAGCAAAAGCTAGAAGCTATTTTACTTCTCTGTGTGTTGGAGCTCATTCTTGTATATGTCAAAGGCAAACTAAAAGTGTGCCTGGAACTCAAACCAGGCATCTTCACTCCTTCAAGACACTTCCTTCTTATAGGCATGGAAGTTGTGATTGTTGAAAAATGAAAAGAATTATTTTATTATTAAAATTATACCAACATCCCAGGATGTAACTCATTGGCCAGTACACAGGATAACCCATGTGGGAAGAAGGTCAGGGTAAAGGCATTGGAAATGCTGGAGTTGTGAATAATGGTAAATTGGGGATCTGACTAAGCCCCCCTGCCACTCAGCGTGCTTCCTTGCCCTCTCCACCCAAGTGGAATGGGGGGCTGGATCGAGAGAGGGAAGATAATATCAAATCTGTCCTCATTTCTCCTCTGAAACTGAGAAGTACAAATGAGTGAAAAATAGACCACAAGGAGAGACAGCAGATAAGTAGCATATTTGGAGTCAATGTAGTCTGTATGCCACTTGGAAGCCCAAGTGTGTGGTAGCTTCAAAGCCAGGCAAATAATACAACTAAGGAAGTACAGTGATGGGTGGTAGTTTTTAATTTGGCTTGCTTGCTCATTAAAGAAACATTTTTGGCAATCCATTTTTGTATTCTTTGTAAAATGATAATAAACATTTTTCCTCTAAATGAAGTATGTCCTAGTGTACTTATTTTCAACTTCAGCAAAAACAATTCCTTAGCAGTCTATTTGTCATGGTATTATACCACTGCTGGTAAGATAACTGTGTACCTAATGAAAACAATTGTTTTATTTCTTCTATTCTCCCACATCCTGCCCTCCACCTACCCTTTCTAATTTCTCAATTTTTCCTTCTGCATAGTGTAATGAGAATGCTGCTAGATTTTTTTAAAATTATGTTGTCATGATTCCCTCCATAATTGGTTTATTAGAAAAGTTGGGTAAATCTCTCATAGCTCAGTAGGGAAAACATTAAGAAAAAAAAATGAGTAAAGTTGTGCAAGTGGTGACATTACTGGGAAGTCTTAATTGGAACTTCAACCATGAGCCTGTGTTTCTCAGGAGTCCAAAAACTGCTAATTAGGTTATAAATTAATCTTTGCATGGAATAGAGACTTGCTGAATTCAGGAATGCATTGTCACTCTGTGGAAAAGTGATCTATAAAGATTCCAAAATATATCATGAGAGAACGAATTATGTTGGTTTCCCCTTTTTGGTGGGGTTGCAGTTCTGGAGATAGTTGGTTGTGTGGTTGATTTTATGGAAGGAGTTAGGTATTACTTTGGTCAGTTCACTCTTGTGTTTGTCAAGTCTTCTCTTACAAAATTTGGGGATACCAGAGGAATGTGACAGTGAACTTTATTTTATTTTTATTACTGTCACTTATTTATTGTTAGAGCAAGCACATGGACAACTGGAGAGAGCAGGAGACTTAGGTGGGCTCCATGCTCGATGGAGCCCAACACAGGGCTCAATCTCATGACCCTGAGATCATGACCTGAGCCAAAATCAAGGAGTTGGATGCTTAACTGACTGAGCCATTGAGGTGCCTGGACAGTGAATTTTAAATAAAAGATAGTATCTTTATATTGTACCCAGTAATCTTAAGGAAACCCATAAGATAGAAATAGATAAATAGGGAAAATATCTATCTAAAGTAGGTTGGGATGAAATGAAGACTTTTTTTTTTAAGATTTTATTTATTTATCTGACAGAGAGAAACACAGCGAGAGAGGGAACACAAGCAGGGGGAGTGAGAGAGGGAGAAGCAGGCTTCCCGCCGAGCAGGGAGCCCGATGTGGGGCTCGATCCCGGGTCTCCAGGATCATGACCTGAGCCAAAGGCAGTCGCTTAACCAACTGAGCCACCCAGGGGCCCCAAGACTTTTTTTTTCAAAATTATCTGGATGTTGTTCCACAGCCAACCATTGCTGACTAGCCCAACTAATGTCTTAATCTTAATATATCACATATTTAATGTAAGTCAAATTTTTGAAATTTGAACTATAACAAATCTTTGGCGCTTTTTTTTTTTTGTAACTGTGAACCATTTGGTCTCTACAATCTAGGGACCAACTGTACTGATACTTTCTAGGTATGAGAATGGAATAGTAAATGGAATTTTTGAAATTCCTTCTGCCATTTACCTGATTTTTCTAACAAAAATGATAAGAAATTGAAATGGTATTGACAATTCCAGGGATATTTCTAGGTCTTTTGATTTGCTATGTCTTTAATCAGTTCTGAGTAAATGATTCTAAATTCTTTGTGTGAGATTTCAGTCTATGCAACCCATTATTTTACTTTGTCACTCTCTTAAATAGTCAACTTCCAAATACTTTATGCTGGATGATATGGCTACATTTACTTTCATATCATCAAAGATAGACTGAAGTTTGGCCTCTACATTGAAGACCTGCCAGCCCTTTTAATTTTTCTCTTCAGAATGCTTTCAGAAGAATATGCCAACACAAAAACATGATTTCTTACTTCCTTAGTCACAGCTTTCAACCTATTAAGTTGAATTTCCTTCTGGTCCCTTTTAGCCAGATACCATAACTTTGTGGTCACTTTGGGTCATTATAATTAATCCTGTTGAAACTCCAATGTCATGTCTAATTCAAAGTTCTCTTTGTCCAGGCGTGGGTTATGATCTTGGCCACTTGGAGAGTAGGAGGCTGGTTACTAGATCATCATTCTCTTTCCCTTTTCAAGGTCTAGTCTCTTGAAGAGGTGGGAGAGGAATAGTGGAAACAGAACTTACTGTAACTAAGCTGTTCTAGTTACTTCTGGTCTTGTTTATGCTCTGAGGGAATGGTTTCTATAGGGCTTTGCATTTGTGGGGAAAGTCAATGGGGGTAGTGAGGGCTTTGTTCATCCTCTTGTTGGTGACTACTGTTGCTCGCAAGTTCTGGAGAGAGGGACAGCTAGAATCCCTTGTGTCCTTCCAGGAGACCATGTTTCCCGTTCCTTCGTGTGGAGGGCACTTCCTCCTTTGTCTCTGCCTTCCTCTGTCCCTCTTGTTACTTCCTGTGGGGCCAGATGAATCACAGTTCTCTTTTGTGCCCACCAATGGCCTCTTGCACTCTAGATGGTGCCTGTCCCCCATTCTTCTTCACAAGTATAATGGATGTAATCCTTTTCAGACCTGCAGACATTGGCTACTCTGAAGGGCTTTCTGCTTCAGCTCCAGCCCAGAAATGCATACCAGGTTACCAGGTTTACCCCACATTCCAGGGGATAGGTGTTAACCTTACCTAAGAACCTGGTCACTGTGCTCAGTTCCAGCTCAGGAGTCAACCTTCCAGGTTCCCTGATAAGCTGCTGTGCAGTGAGTCTCCTCCTCCCCTGAAATGCTTGGCTCTAAAAATAAATTATTCTTGCCTGTTACAGTTGAGATAGGGATGAGTAACCTCTCACCACAATGTGTGCATACCCATGGGATCTAAGGCTGCCCTTCAGGTTCTTTCTTGTGTGGACTGGGGGCATAGAGGGCAGAAAGAAAGGTTGGGGAATGGGGAACACAGCTGGCTCTTACTACAGTTTCCTACACTTAGTGCAATGTACGTGGTCCCACTTAACGTGCTGTTAGAGTATCTGTGTGCATCTGTGTACGTGTGTGATCGTCTCCTCTCTCTCTCTCTTCCATGAATTTTAAGCTACTTTGAGAGAGAAATCAAGTCTTACAAGGGTAGTTCATAGGGATAAAAAAAGTAACAATAAAAATAGCAAGAACAGGGATGCTTGGGTGGCATAGTCAATTGAGGTCCCACTCCTGGTTCTGGCTCCAGTCATGATCTCAGGGTGGTGAGATTGAGCCCTGCATTGGGCTTTGTGCTCTACATGGAGTCTGCTTGAGATTCTCTCTCACTACCCCTCCCCTCACTAACACACACACACTCTCTCTCAAATAAATAAATATTTTTTAAAAATAACGAGAACAGGGTGCCTGGGTGGGTCAGTCATTAAGCATCTGCCTTCGGCTCAGGTTATGACCCTGGAGTCCCGGGATTGAGCCCTGCATTGGGCTCCCTGCTCGGTGGGAAGCCTGCTTCTTGCTCTCCCACTCCCCTTGCTTGTGTTCCCTCTCTCGCTGTGTTTCTCCCTGTGAAATAAATAAAGTATTTTTAAAAAATAACAAGAACAATAATAGTGAACACTTAAATGGTGTTTACAATTCAGGTCCGTCCCTGTCCTGAAAGCATTATGTATATTATGGCATTTAATCCTCATAAACCTTATGAGGTCATTATTACTGCTGCAGTGTCGGCTTGCGAAACTAGATTCAGAGTGGTTAAGTAATTTGCCTGAGGATGCACAGTTGATAAGTGGTAAAGCTGGACTTGGAATCCAGGCAGCCTTCTGAGGCTCATCTATACTGATTGTTCTTGTCATAAGCATATGGCATCACTGTGAACAGGTGTTGTTGGTAAAGCTGATTAGACACAAGGATAATTTGCTCAGTCTGATTTGGTATGTGAGGGAATATGTTAAACGTTAATTTCTGTGCATTATTTTGTTTAAAAAAATCAGATTATTCCTACCTATGCATGCAACTTCCTAAGTTATTATTGAACTTAGTGAATATGAAACTTTATGGATTTAAATTAAGCAAAAGATGACTCATGAAAGAATTGAGAATATTAAAGCAACTCCTTCCAAAGAGTCAAAACGGTTATTTAGTGAGTGTCCCAGAATGGATTAGATGTTCAGAAACAAAAACAAAAAGTTCAAAATGTATGGTTATCTGACCTCAGATACTATCTAGCACTTCTGGTTTTGTTGATAGGAAAATAAAATTCAGAACAGAGTGGTTCATTGTTCTCACTTTGCATCTTCTTAAAATCACTGGTGAGCCTCTTCTAGCTTTAAACAGATGCTTTTCGGGCCTTACCTCTCACTCCCCCTTTCACTTACCACCCACCCCTCCATATCCACCTCTGGCTCTCATCTGCACCCACCTGCTTCCCCATCAGTTCATCCCCAACACCGGCTGGGATGTGCCCTGCCTCTGCTCTCCTCCGACTGTGTGGGGCTGCTGCCTCTACCCCTTCCATGGCCAGCCCCCTTCAGCTCTAACCATGGGGATCCGGGACAGATTGAACTCTCTTGTCCTATTATGGAGGGAGAAATAAAGAAAATCAGTCAGTTAAAACACGCACAAATTTTTTTCATGGCCCTTACCCCCACCCCAGCTAATAATAAATTTCTGTAAACCATTTCAAATTGTTAAAAGCAACAAGTAAATTCGATCAACTGGTTGGCTGGTGAATGGGCTTTCAGATGGCAGTGCCCATTCAGCCAGTTGAGGAAATGGTGAATTCCCTCTTGGGATATGGGCCCTTCAGGCTGCCCTGGGTCCTGCCTTCCTGGTTCTTGAGTTCATCCATTGATGCCATGAGCTCTTCCAGCATGCTTTGTGCTTCTGCTTATTCTGGCTGGCATCTGTAACTTGATGGAAAGGATCCTGAGTGACACTCCTGAACCATAGTTCCATGAGTCCTTTGAGCAGTTCTTCTGGGAGGGGCAGAAGCAGAAAACTCTAGGCCTTCTGGCACTCCTGTTTTCACACTTTCTATGTTCACATATGGCCTGTGTACCTGTCTTGCTCATAATATAACCTGGAGTTGTTAGTGTGTGTATTATAGATAAACACCAGCGGGGTTAGGATTTGGGGTCAGGTTACTCTCTGATGAAATTTCTCTATCCACAGTGACCATTGACCTTCATATGGCCAAATTGAGAAGCTGTATTTCTGTCATTATATTTCTCGATAATCTTACTGCTTTTTTTTTGCAATGTTGACAGTACTCTACTACTTAAAATATGTTTGGTTTCCAGAATCTTCCTTTCCAGGATTTATGGTCTCTTTTCCAGATGTTACCTCTGCCACCTTGACAAATAACTCTTCAGCCACTTCCTTTAATAGTGTCTTTCTCTGGAACTGAGCCTTTGACCCTTGGGGCTCTCCTTTGACATCTGCAAATGTAGTTCTGTGTGTCTGTGAACCAGTGGATGCATCTTTGTTGATCATCTCCAAATTTATGTCTCTTGTTTTGGTCTCTATACTGATCTCCAGACCCCTATACAACTGTCTAATTGTTACCTCAATTTGCTTATTTCACAAGCAGTTAAAACTTGTCATCATCCTTTTCCACATTGTGCTTTCTGACAGTGCCCATCTGGTAAATAGTACCACTGTTACTCATGGCACGAAGTCTTCTCAGTCAACCTTGTTCTGTCCATTTGGTCAGCAGATCATACCATTTCCATCTCCCGAGTCAACATCAACCTCTGTCTGCCCACTCCTTTTCCCTTCGTTATCACCACTGCTCCTGTGTAGTACAGGCTTGCCTCTCTTCTCTCCCACATCACCAGAACGGTTTGTCTGTTCATGATCATTTTCTTTCTGCTCTCTTCTCCCTCCAATCAACCCTTAATGGAGCTGCTCTGACCATGTCACTTCTCTGGGTTAAAGTTGTCATTAGATCACCGTTCCTTTTTGAACAGTGTACTCTAAGTATTGTCAACATAAGGCCCTTATAACCTGGCCTGTCTAACATTTATCCTTTCCTACATGTACCCATCTTTCCAGAAATAGCAAACGTGACACTTTCTAAGTGTGCCATGTATATTCTTAGAGCCTGTTTGTAAGACCTACATAAAGCATCACCTTCCAAGAAACTTTCTCTGATCCCTGCCCCTCCCACCTGCTCCTCCTTTGGCTATAGGAAGGCTATAACCTACACATTTCTACTTTAGTGCTTATCATACCCTTCTGGAATAGTCTATTGACTTTTATGTCTCTTACACTAAAGAGTTTGGTCAAACTCTATTAATTTTATGTCCCAAATGTAGCCCAGTACACAGTCAGTAATTAGTGTTTATACAAATGAATAAAATAAGAAAATGAAGATACAAGCATAATTTTTCTACATTAAAAAGTTCATATGATTCCTCTGAACAGTTTCATTTATGTAATTTCATTTCTATTTTCAAATTCTATTCTGCATATTTGGAGAGCCGTTACATTCTTGCTAATTAAATGTTCCAGTTAATAGTGTATAAAGCTATTTATGTTATATAAAGTATGCCCATTTTATTGAATAAGAATATAATAAAGTATGTAATATAAAAACATTTTAGTCTAAATGATTCAGTCTACAGTGTTTTCCTGTCCTTTGTTCATTGTCATAACTGTCAGTTATTACTTTATGGTAGAGAAGTGTAGGTTACCAGAAAATCAGAAGTATTTATATGTTATGAACTAATCTTACTCTAATCCCTAAGAGAGCTGTTTCTTTGAATAAGGTTGCTTTCAAAGATCTTCTAGCATCTGCAAATACTCAGTAATTTGAATATAGCAAAGCTTTAGGTGTTTCATTCTGTGCAATGTTTTAAATTAAACATCTCCTTTTAAAAATTTTATTTAAATTCAAGTTATTTAACCTATACTGTATTATTAGTTTTGGGGGCAGAATTTAGTGATTTATCACTTGCAGGCAACACCCAGTGCTCATTCCATCATGTGCCGTCCTTAATGTCCATCATCCAGTTACCCTCTCCCCTCTCTGTCTCCCCACCCCCCCAGCAACCTTCAGTTTGTTCCCTATAGTTAAGAGTCTTCTATGGTTTGCCTCCCTCCCTGTTTTTATCTCATTTTATTTTTCCTTCCCTTTCTCTACATTCATCTGTATTGCTTCTTAAATTCCACATATGAGTGAAAGCGTATGGTATTTGTCTTTCTTTGCCTGACTTAATTCTCTTATCATAATACCCTCTAGTTCCATCCACATTGTTGGAAATGTCAAGACTTTTATCAAAATAACACCAGCATTTTTCACAGAGCTGGAACAAACAACTTTAAAATTTGTATGCAATCAGAAAAGACCCCCAGTAGCCAAAGGAATGTTGACAAAGAAAACCAAAACTGGAGGTATCACAATTCCAGACTTCAAGCTCTGTTACAGAGCTATATCATCAAGATGGTACGGTACTGGCACAAAAACAGACACATAGATCAATGGAACAGAATTGAGAACCCAGAAATGGACCCTCAACTGTATGGCCAACAAATCTTCAACAAAGCAGGAAAGAATATCCAATGAAAAAAGACAGCCTCATCAATAAATGGAGTTGGGAAAATTGGATAGCCACTTCTGGAAGAATGAAACTGACAATTTCTTTATGCCATACACAAAAATAAACTTAAAATGGACAAAAGACCTAAGTGTGAGCTAGGAATCCATCAGAATCATAGAGGAGAACCAGGCAACAAAATTTTTTACCTCAGCCACAGAAACTTCTTACTAGACATGTCTCTCTGGAAGCAAGGGAAACAAAAGCAAAAAGAAACATCTCCTTTTGAAATAATTTTCCTGGAATGTAGTATCTTTCTGAAAGTCTAAACCCTCCCCCCAGTAACCCTACTTTTCTCTATAGTTTGATTTATCCGAGGTTCCTTTTTCCAGCTCTTCCTTAGCATAGTACCAGATACAAGCAGACCAGGTCTCAGTGATGGTATTTTGAGTCTGCATTCTTGAAGCTGTTCTTTCTTTTCAGTTTGACCATTTTAGAGGATTTCCAACCCATTGAAGCCACTATTGTATTCTTTGCAAAGCCAAAGGTAAATTCAAGGATTTAACACAGTAGAGAATAGGAAGTAGAGTGAGTATTTCTTCATTTCCTTGGGATTGTGGACCCCTTGACAATCTGATAGAGTCCTCTCTCAAAGAGAACACACAGACTCATATACTCACAGATGTTAACAATAGGTTCAGGGGGTCATAGATCTCTAAAGGCATTTCACGGACCCTCTAAGATCCACGGAGCTCAGGTAGGTTAGCTCTGGAATCTGGTTTGGTTATTTCTGGAGTGAAGGATTTCATGTTGTTTTGGGACAGGGTAGAAGATGAGGCCAAACCAGAGATAATCAAAAGATGGAAGAGCGCTTAGATTCTGTGACAGCACTTGGAACTTTCTCCTAAAGAAACATTAAAATTAAATTGAAGCATATTTACAAAACCAAGACCAGTAAGTCAAAAAGCAACCTTTTCATTTATTATAATGGGCAAAAGTGATACAATTCACTGAAGTTTGAAGGGGAATATTACATTTCCAGAATCACCTCATTGCTCAATAAATTGTCACTAAGTAGAAAACCTCATATTTCATCAGGCACAATGGGTTCGCCCTGAGTTGGGAGTAGTTCAGTGCCATTGTCTACAAAGCATAACACTTATTGTGTAAGATTTTGTCCAGTAACAATACACAACCACGCAGTAAAGGCCGGTTCAATTTCATGTCTATAATTAAGTGCCTATGAATTGTCAGGCACTGTGCTAAGCTCTAGGGGAATATATAGGTGATTTTTGGGGGGCGGATTTCTGTTTTTTAATTTTTCAGTGTTCCAAGATTCATTGTTTATGCCCCACTCCCAGTGCTCCATGCAATACGTGCCCTTAATACCCACCACCAGGCTCGCCCATCTCCCTACCCCCTCCCCTCCAAGACCCTCAGTTTGTTTCTGAGTCCAAAGTCTCTCATGCTTCATCTCCCTCTCTGATTACCCCAGTTCACATTTCCTTTTCTTCTCCTACTGTCCTGCATGTTACTCCTTATGCTCCACAAGTAAGTGAAACCATATGATATTTTACTTTCTCTGCTTGGCTTATTTCACTCAGCATAATCTCTTCCAGTCCAGTCCATATTGCTACAAAAGTTGGATATTCATCCTTTCTGATGGAGGCATAGTATTCCATTATATATATGTATCACATCTTCTTTATCCATTCATCTGTTGATGGGCACCTTGGCTCTATCCACAGTTTGGTGATTGTAGCCATTGCTGCAATGAACATTGGGGTACATATGGCCCTTCTTTTCACTACATCTGTATCTTTGGGATAAATATCCAGTAGTGCAATTGCAGGGTCATATGATAGCTCTATTTTTAATTTTTAAAGGAATCTCCACACTGTATTCCAAAGTAGCTGCACCAACTTGCATTCCCACCAACAGTGTAAACGGGTTCCCCTTTTTCCACATCCTCTCCAACACTTGTTGTTTCCTGTCTTGTTAATTTTTGCCATTCTGACCATTGTAAGGTGGCATCTTAATGTGGTTTTGATTTAATTTCCCTGATAGCTAGTGATGACGAACTGGTACCAGATGTGTCTGGTAGCCATTTGTATTTCTTTCTTTCTTTCTTTCTTTCTTTCTTTCTTTCTTTCTTTCTTTCTTTCTTTCTTTCTTTCTTTCTTTCTCTCTTTCTCTCTCTCTCTCTCTCTCTCTCTCTTTCTCTCTTTCTTTCTCTCTCTCTCTCTTTCTCTCTCTTTCTCTCTCTCTCTTTCTCTCTCTCTCTTTCTCTCTCTTTCTTTCTTTCTTTCTTTCTTTCTTTCTTTCTTTCTTTCTTTCTTTCTTTCTTTCTATTTGACACAGAGAGAGAGATCACAAGTAGGCAGAGAGGGATGCAGAGAAAGAGAAGGAAGCAGGCTCCCCGCTGAGCAGAGAGCCTGGGTGGACCTCCATCCCAGGACCCTGAGATCAAGACCTAAGCTGAAAGCAGAGGTTTTAACCATTGAGCCACCCAGGTGCCCCATTTGTATGTCTTCTATGGAGAAGTGTCCCTTTATGTTTCCTGACCATTTTTTGATGTGTTCATCTTCTTTTTGGATGTTGAGTTTGAGTAATTCTTTATAGATCTTGGCTATCAGCCCTTTGTCTGTAGTGTAATTTGCAAATATCCTCCCCAATTCTGTGGGTTGCTCTTGGTTTTGTTGACTGTTTCCTTTGCTGTTCAGAAGCTTTTTATTTTGATGAAGTCCCAAAAGTTCATTTTCACTTTTGTTTCCTTTGCCTTTGGAGATGTGTCTTGAAAGAAGTAGTTGTGGCTGATGTCAAAGAGGTTACTACCTATATTCTTCTCTAGGATTTTGATAGATTCCTGCCTCACATTGAGGTCTTTCATCCATTTTGAGTTTATCTTTGTGTATGGTGTAAGAGAATGGTCGAGTTTCATTCTTCTATATGTAGCTGTCAATTTTCCCAGTACCATTTATTGAAGAGACTGTCTTTTTTTCATTGGATGTCTTTTCCTGCTTTGTTGAAGATGATTTGACCATAGATTTGAGGGTCCATATCTGGACTCTCCACTCTGTTCCATTGGCCTATTTGTCTGTTTTTGTGCCACTACCATGATGTCTTGGTGATCACAGCTTTGTAATAAACTTGAAATCAGGTAACATGATGCCCCAGCTTTGTTTTTCTTTTTCAACAATTCCTTAGCAATTTTGGGTCTTTTTTGGTTCCATATAAATTTTAGGATTGTTTGTTCCAACGCTTTGAAAAATGTTGGTGGAATTTTGATGGGGATGGCATTGAAAGTATAGATTACTCTGGGCAGTATAGACATTTTAACAATGTTTATTCTTCCAATCCATGAGCATGGAATGCTCTTCCATCTTTTTGTGTCTTTCTTCTTCAATTTCTTTTATGAGTGTTCTGTTGTTCCTCAAGTACTTAACTTCTTGGGTTAGGTGTATTTCTAGGTATCTTACGTTTTTACTATAGTAAACAGAATCAATTCTCTGATTTCTCTTTCTATATTTTCATAGTGTGTAGGAACGCAACTGATTTCTGTGCATTGATTTTGTATCCTGCCACATTACTGAATTGTTGTATGAGTTCTAGTATTTTGGGGGTAGAGTTTTTTGGGTTTTCCAAATAAAGTGTCATGTCATCTGCGAAGAGAGAGAGTTTGACTTCCTTTGCCAATTTCGATACCTTTTATTTCTTTCTGTTCTTTGATTGCTGTTGGTAGGACTTCTAACACTATGTTGAACAGTAGTGGTGAGAGTGGGCATCCTTGTCTTGTTCCTGATCTCAGTGGGAAGGCTGTCAGTTTTTCCCCATTGAGAATGATATTCGTGCGGGTTTTTTGTAGATAGATTTTATGAGGTTGAGGAATGTTCCCTCTATCCCTATGTTTTGAAGTGTTTTAATCAGGAACAGATGTTGTATTTTGTCAAATGCTTTTTCTGCATCAATTGAGAGGACCATGTGGTTCTTCTCTCTTCTCTTATTGATTTGTTCTATCACGTTGATTGATTTGCAAATGTTGAACCACCCTTGCATCCCAGGGATAAATCCCACCTGGTTGTGGTGGATAGTATTTTAAATGTACTGTTGGATCCTATTAGCTAGGATCTTGTTAAGAATCTTGGCATCCATATTCATCAGGGATATTGGTCTGAAGTTCTCCTTTTTGATGGGTTCTTTGTCTGGTTTGGGGATTAGAGTGATGCTGGCTTCATAGAAAGAGTCTGGAAGTTTTCCTTCTGCTTCTGTTTTTTGAAACAGCTTCAGGAGAATAGGTATTATTTCTTCTTTGAATGTTAGGTAGAATTCCCCAGGGAATCCGTCAGATCTTGGGCGCTTGTTTTTTTGGAAGGTTTTTGACCACTGCTTCAATCTCGTTACTAGATATTGGTCTATTCAGAATGTCAATGTCTTCCTGCTTCAGTCTTGGAAGTTTATATGTTTCCAGGAATGCATCCATATCTTCTAGGATGTTAAACTTATTGGCATATAACTGTTGATAGTAATTTCTGATGATTGTTTCTATTTCCTTGGTGTTAGTTGTGATCTCTCCCCTTTTATTCATAATTTTATTAATTTGCATCTTCTCCCTTTTCTTTTGAATTAGTTTGGCCAATGCTTTATTGATCTTATTAATTCTTTCAAGAACCATCTTCTAGTTTTGTTGTTGTGTTCTCCTGTATCTCTAGTTTCTAATTTGCTGATCTCTGCTCTAACCTTAATTATTTCCCGTCTTGTGTGTGGGGTTGGCTTGATTTGTTGTTGATTTTCCAGTTCTTTAAGATGGAGCGAGAGTTGGTGTATTAGGGATTTTTCCAATTTTTTTGAGTGAGGCTTGGATGGCTATGTATTTCCCCCTTAGATCTGCCTTTGCTGTATCCCATAGGTTTTGGATCAATGTATCTTCATTCTCATTGGTTTCCATGAAGTGTTTAAGTTCTTTGATTTCCTGGTTGATCCAAAGAAACTTGAGCAGGATAGTCTTTAGCTTCCTAGTGTTTGTATTCTAAACTTTTTCTTATGGTTGAGTCCAGTTTCAAAGCATTATGGTCAGAGAATATGCAGGGAATAATCTCAGTCTTTTGGTATCAGTTGAGCCCTGATCTGTGATCTAGTATGTGGTCTATTCTGGGGAAAGTTCCATGCACACTTGAGAAGAATGAGTATTCTGCTGTTTTAGGGTGGAATGTTCCGAATATATCTATGAGATCCATCAGGTCCAGGGTGTCATTCAAAGCTCTTGTTTCTTTGTTGATTTTCTGTTTAGGTGATCTGTTAAGATCTCCTGCAGTTAATGTATTTGTATCAATATGACTCTTTATTTTGCTTAACAGATTGGCTTATGTAGTTGGCTGCTCCCATGTTGGGGGCATAAATATTTACAATTGTTAGATCTTCTTGGTGTATAGACCCTTTGAGAATGATGTAGTGTACTTCTTTGTCTCTTACTACAGTCTTTAGTTTAAAATCCGATTTGTCTTATATGAGAATTGCTACCCTGGGTTTCTTTTCAGGTCCATTGACATGAAAAATGGTCCTCCATCCCCTCACTTTCAGTCTGGAAGTGTCTTTAGATTAAAAATGTTTCTCTTGTAAACATCATATGGACGGGTCCTGTTGTTTTATCCAGTGTGCAACCTTGTGCCATTTTATTGGAGCTTTTAGGCCATTCACATTGAGAGTGATTATTGATAGGTACATTTTTATTGACATCATGTTGCCTGTGAAGTTCATGTTTCTATAGACTACCTCTGAAAATTTCTGTTCTGCATCACTCTTGGGTTCCTGCCTCTTTTTATAGAACCCCCCTTAATATTTCTTGTAGTGCTGGCTTGGTGGTCCCATAATCTTTTAGAGCTTGCCGGCCCTTATCTCTCCTTCCATTTTGAAAGTCAACCTTGCCGGGTACATTATCCTTGGTTGCATACTTTTTTCATATTATTTCCTGAATATGTCTTGCCAGCCCTTTCTGGCTTGCCAAGTTTCTGTGGATAGGTCTGACATCATTCTGATGGTCTTCCCTCTGTATGTAAGGGATCACTTCCCCCTAGCTGCCCCAAAGACATATTCTTTGAATTTATGATTCATGAATTTCACAATTATGTGCCTGGAGGTTTTTCTACCCTCATTGATCTTGGGGAGTGTCCTCTCTGCCTCTAGGATATGAACACTTGTTTCATTCCCCAGATTATGGCAATTTTTGTCCAGGATTTGTACAGCTATATCTTCTAGGCTTTTCTCTCTTTCTCTCTCTCAACTCCCTCAGGGATTCCAATAATTCTGATATTGGAGCATTTCATGGCATCATTTGTTTCCCTAATTCTATTTTCATGGGATTTTAGCTGTTTGTTCCAAGACTTCTCTTGCTCCTCCTTCTCAATCCACTGTCTTCTAAATCACTAATGCGATCTTCAGCTTCACCTACCCTAGCTTTTAGTGTATTTAAATTATATTGGATCTCATTAATAGCCTTTTTAACCTCTTCCAGTTTGGCTTTCAGTTTTGCCCTTACAGCTTCTACCTTGCCACTAATGTTCTTTTCCAACTTAGCCATTGCTTGGATAATTCCTACCCTGAATTCCATTTCTGTCATATTGTTTGTGTTCATATCCAATAGTTCTGTGACAGGGGTTGCAGTCTCTGAGTTTTTCTTCTGTTGGCTGTTCCTCCTCTGGGTCATTTTGGCAAGGGGTGCTTGAGGGGATGTATAGCTGAATATATCAACCACAATCCAGGTGAGTTGCTCATTGGAAGGTTTGGAGTAATCAGAAATTACCACCAAAAAGGAAGAAGAAATAGAGAGGAAAAAAGAAAAAAAAGCAGGAAAAAAACCCAGCCAAAACAGGCCCCAATGGTAGGATTTATATGGTACAAAATCACAGAAGAGTAAAGAAAAAGACCATCAAAAGTTAAAGAAAGTTGAAGAAATCATAAAGCTAAACACAACCCAAATGACCCCCCAAATAGTATTTATATATTACAAAGGCAAAAACAATTACACAAACACTATGTAGAAGAATAGGGTGCGAAGGTGAGTATGAACCCTTGTTGTGGGCAAGGAAAGTATTTCAGTTCCTCCTGGTTGTGTCTTGTTATTATTGGTAGAGGACTCCACTTTCTAGAGATATAGGAAAATTAAAACTGGTTTATATATAGGGGTAGTATTGAATAGGAATGAAGGATTACCTTAAAGCTTATATCTATATGTATATTTAAAAGAAAAAAGAATAAAGGGAAGAAGAAAAAAAACCAGAAAGAAAAAAAAAGAAACAACAAAAATAACAAAGATATGTGTTTGAAAAAAGTTATTATGGAGTGTTGTATTAAATATTACATAATAATAATAAGTGGGTTAAAAATAACAAAAACCGTGAAAATGAATTTAAAATGAAAACTTAAAAAATAAAGATAAAAAGACGTTAAAAAGAAAATAAAATCTGTATCTATAAAACATACAGCTTTTGGGGTATTACCAGGAGCTTAATATATTGCTTTGCCCCTAATGTTGGGGTTTTACAGTTTTATGGAAACCCTTTGGTACTGTCCTCTTGTTCTGGCTTGCCTTCTGGGGAAGGGAACTGCGAAGTTGTTTTTCAGTCAGTGTTACCTGGCCTGAGTCTCTCCGCCCCCTTTTAAGGGGCTGGGCTCTATGGCATCCGGGTTTTCAGGCTTTTGTTCTCTGGTGGATTTGTTCTTCTCTGGCTTTTTGCAGCTTTTCGGAAAGTCAGGGCAAAGTATGATGTCTGCACCCAGACCTCTGTCTCAGAGAGAGGACTCAGTTAGCTCCCCTCTGGATGGTGCAGGGCACACAGCCTCCCTCTGTATGTTCCCTTGCACCCTGCCATCTCTCACAGGTAGTGTGCACCCACAGCCGCTAATCAGAATGGCACCCAAAGCCCCCGCTTGTCGCTTCACTCCTGCGCCACAGAAACCGTGACTGATGCCAGTTCGTGAGAGCTTGTCTCTCCCCACATGCCCTCTAAAGCCCACAAGCACGCTGGAAGCACTACGACCACGAGGCCCTGCATGTCACATGGAAGTCTGCAGAGTCACCTCCCTTGTAGGTTGCACGCACCTAGCCCAAGCAGCAGACCAAGCGGAGGCTTTAGGGACACTCCCCCGCTGCTGGATTCCCTCACGCCGTGCAAGATGGGGAGCGCTTTGTATCCAGCATGGTGTTTTGCAGTTCTCATTGATCAGTGAACTTTGACTTGGATGGATGTTCTTGTTGATCTTCTGAGGGAGGGGCCTGTTGCAGTGATTCTTAAATGTCTGTGCCCGAGGCGGAACTGCCCCGCCCTTTCTGGGGGCCAGGTTAAGCAATCTGGGAAGGTCTGCTCTCCGGAGCTTTTGTTCCTGAACGCTTTCCCTACCGCTTTGGAGGCAGGGAATGAAGATGGTGGCCTCCGCGTCTCCAACCTGTAGGAGCTGAGAGCTCAGGGCCCCGCTCCTCAGTGCGCCCTCGGAGAAAAGCAGTCTTGTTGGTTTCTGGCCGCGGCCGCACTCCGTGCTCACCCAGCCTGTGACCGTCGCAGCGTTTTTATCTCTGGCTCTTGGCCCCGTTTGGAGTCTCCAAACCCAGCTGATTCCTGTGGCGGCTCCTGCGTGGGGATCCCACACCACTCCTCCTGCCGTGGGCTGGTGAGTCCCCCCAGATCTGCTGCTGGTGGGGTCCCCACTCGATGAGTACTGTCCCGACTGGGCCGTGGGTCCCGGTTTACGGCAACCCCGAGCTGAGAACCGCTCCTCGCCTCCATCTTCCCAGCGGCTTCCCCGCCCCGATACCTGAGAGCTCTTGCCACACATCGCACCCCCGGTGTTTCC
>PITA01014186.1:13667-54633 GCA_004023965.1 Spilogale gracilis | reverse complement strand
AGAAACGGTGCTTGTTCTCAGGGAGGTGGCAGAGTAGTTGAGTAAATAGGAAGTTTGCAAAATCAGAAGATGAGGCCAAGTTAAAGTGCAGGCAGGATTCTATGTGGGGAGAAGTTACATCTGCTTCGAGGGGTTGGGAAGGTTTAAAGACTAATGGTGTGTGAGTTGCAGCTCAGAGGGTGGGCAGGATTGCAGCAGGCAGCCAAGAATGATCTAGATGGACAGAGAAAGAGCAAGGGCAGGGTGGCATGAGTGATTGCGAAAGAGTCAGTGGTGAGTCTGTCGCTCAGGAGTGATAGAGGGAGGGGCAGTGGATAGGATGAAACATCTCAGGACTGAGAGCACCTGGGCTCTGTCTGGTGCTTTGCAGACCCCATACTGTGAGAACAGCTGGATTCGAGCATTAAGACCATTTGGGAAAGGAGATCAGATGAGAATCTGGTTGGTGCTCTTGGCAAAGAGATAATTTAGGTGTTATGAGTGACAGTAAAAACAAGAAAGCAATGCAAGAGATATTTTGGAAATAAGATGGGCAGAACTTGGCATCCAGTGGGCTGTGGCATATGGGACCAAGTTAGAGTGTCTGGTGACAAAAGTTCAGGTTTTGAAAGCCTGGGATAAGTAGACTTGCAATTACTGTTCCCTTTCAGTGTGTGCAATGAACTTAAATGGCTATAGATTCACCTCATTCTTATTGCTTAGAGAAATACCATAAGATCTCTGTTTTTCATTAATAACTCTAGATCCTTATTCTTCTTCCCTCTGAGAAAACGGCAGTATTATCTGCTTGGTCTATTGTTTTTCATGCCTTTTTAATTCTACCCAGCAAATCAGCCTGCATTCAAAGAGATTAGCATATTATTTAGCAGAGTTCTTCATAGGATTTGGTGCCAACAGCCTTGATTTAGATGGTCTCTGAGGCTCACCTCAAGCATTGGGAGGTTTCCTGCTGGGCTTGGAAAGTGAAGCTCATACCTAGAATTTTAGAAATCGTGCCTTTTTCTATCAATGGAGGTGACGAACTGGGTTGATAATCTTCCATATTTGTCCCCCTTTCTCTCTTAAAGGTCTCAGTCACATAGGCTTTAGGCAGAGTTCAGGTGTGGGTGCTGTTCACAACTTGTGCGAGTCTGTACATGTTGAAATGCTTTTGACAGGTCCAAGTGCTATCTGTGAAGGCTAGAAGGAGTCATTTTGTAGGTCATATCTTTTTCAGAATAAGACTGTCTCCACTGGGCTCTGAGCAAACCAGATACCTTGAACGGCATAGACCTTGTTCAGTCCCACTGGGGACAGACTAATATAGATGTGTTATTCTTGGATCTAAAAATTTCCTCTTCTGGGGGCACGTGGGTGGCTCAGTCGTTGGGTGGCCCACTCTTGATTTCGGCTCAGGTCATGATCTTGGGGTTTTGGGATTGAGCCTCACTCAGCAGAGAGTCTGCTTGAGGATTCTCTTCTTTTCCCTTTGCATCTCTCCCTGCTTTCTTGCTCTCTCTCTCAAATTAAGTCTTTAAAAAAAATAATAAAAATAAAACTTTCCTCTTTGACAGTAACTACTTACCTTGACAGGTGGCTATTCACATTCAAATTTAAGTTATTAATTAAAGTTACAAATTGAGTTCCCCAGTTGTGTTAGCTTCATTTAAAAAACACTCCGTACCCACGTGTGGCTCGTGGCTACTGAACTGGAAAGCTCAGATATAGAACATTTCCATCGTTGCAGAAAGTCCTGTTGTATACACTGATGTCAGCGTGTATATCTGAATCATGAATGTCCCCAGGCTTCTGCTGTGTCATTCTGCCCCATGCCATGGCCTGTGGTCACGTGGTTCAGGCTCCAGGAGCCCAGCATTCTGTGCCCATGTCCTGCCACTTAACAGCTGTGCAAACTCAGACCATTATTTAATTCCATTTCTTTTAAAATGTAATTATTTCACCGAAGTGTCCATTTTTTTCATCTCAAAATGGGGATAACAAGCCTACTCCAGTTGTGAGGGCGGTAGGAGAGGGTGCATATGACGTTACTGGGCACATGGTGAATTTTCAGTGTTTATTAGTTGTGCTAGTCCTTGCCATCTTCGTCATCTTACCATTAGCATGATGGTCCAGTCTCTGTCACACAAGCAGGAGGATGGCCGAAACCATGCTTTTCAGGCATCAGTACTGAGTGCATTTTGAAATGTAAGCACAGGACAGGGAGAAGGTATAAACGATCATTAACCAGCTCTGCATGATTGGAAACTCCAGTTTGATCATGTGAAACTTACACGTTGCTTATGGAGTTGAGTTCAGTGAGCATTCTGGATCTCTTCCTGTGTACGGAGCGCGTATAAGCGGGCATTGTGTAAGAGCCCTGGCATGGGTCCGGGCGTGATGTGGAGAGGAGCAGCTGCCCTTAGGTGCCTATCACGTAGTAGAGGGAGGGTGACAAGGATACAAAGTGGGAGGAACGTCCAGTAACCATGTAAGACAGACCGCAGGCGGACTGTGGGGAGGGCCATAGGAGCCACAACCAGAGCAGAAGCACAGGCATCCGTACAGCTTGGGGGGATAGGGAAGCCCTGTCAAGGGAACAGGAGCTAGGATGGGACCTGAAGGACAGGGTGACATTTCACTCCATATGATGGGCCCTGGGGGACTCCTTCCAGGAAGGGTCAGTGTGAGTGTGTCAGGAGACATACAAGCATTCTGGTAGGAAGAGGGGTTTGCCTGAAACCTTGATCCCTTGAGAGAGGAGGTCTGGGAGGGGGAAGGCGGGGTCACCCTGGAGAATGGTTGAAATGCCAGGCCCAGGTGTTGACCTAATTGAGCAGGCAGTGGGGAGCCATGGAAGGTTGTAAACTTTCTGCTTGGTTCCACTAGAGCTTTCAAAGAGAAGAATGCATTCCTTTACTGGGGGAGGGAAGAGGGGATGAATGGCCTTGTTTGATCTTATAAAGCAGCCGAATTTGTCAAATGGCATTTCTGTAGCAGAGAAAAGAACAAAGTTAAATACACAGGGCCTTCCACAGGTGTGCAGCTGTGTACAGGCGTGCACTCTGCCATTTTTCATTCACGCGGGGCCACCCGCGCGTTCTCTGCGGCGGGGGCACATCCCTCAGGGAGGCCCTGGACGCAGATGGAGGCACTTGAACTGAATACAATAGCAGAGGGCCACCTTTGGACTTTCTCTTCTTTAAAAGTAGGAAGCTAGGGTTTAATGGAGCGTTTTTTTGATCTTCTCTTGCCCATCTTTATTTTATTCTATGGCCACATGCCTTTCATTAGCTTTTCAAAATTAGTAGTGGGTAATTACCACCACTCCATAGCTAGGTGCCTGCACCTGACTCCACTTCTAAGCCCACGGGTCCTTGTTCCACAAGGTAGACCTGAGCTTATTTCCTATAGTGGACTTGAGTCATCTCAGTGGATGGCTAAACAGAAAGTAGCAAATTAATCAGTTAGTGCATGAAAACTAAGAGCTGCCAAGAATTCCTTCCACCTTCTCTGAGGTTTCTTGTAACCATCTCTAGGGCTATAGGATTTCCAGCATAGAATCACACCCTCATTTTTCAGCTTTAAAAGATACTGAGTTTTCATGTTTTCATGATTTGAGATAGGCTCTTTCTTACAGTTTTGAGGTAGACCTTTCTGGGGGTAGTGTTTCATCCATAGAAAATTATTAAATTGGAGGTCAGGGCAGAGGGCGTGAAAGCTGCCTTCTGGGAGGGTCTGAGGCAGCTGGCCCCTGGCTTGAGGCTCCCCAAGTTAACACCAGAGACGTGAGGAGCTCTGGAATCACCAGCTCTGTCAGGTCTGTAAGACCTCCCTGTCTTGGATTTATTCCTTCAGATCATCTCTCCATCTGTGTTTAACAATCCCTGATCTACCCCCACTGTCATGGAAGGGGTGCTGGGAAGAGACGTGTGCAGTGGTTTTCGTCCCTTGGGAGCCAGCGCACCAGCGATCCCAGGGGCCTGGGAGTCGGGGGGCTGAGAAACCAGCTGGTCAGCTACACACTGTGACCTTCAAGAACTCCCTCGTGTTAGCCAGCTTGGTCTGTTCCACTCCCAAGGCCCTGTCGAGTAAATCTGAATGAGCCTTCTCTGCCTTCCGGTAACTCTAAATTAGCTTGCTGATACAAAGGTGGTGGACAAGAAAGGCAAGGCACAGTCCCTTCCTAGGCTCAGCCTTTGAAAGGAAATTGGGGCTGGAAATTCATTTGTCTGTACCCTGACTGTTCAAAACATGGAAGTACTGGTGCACCTGGCTGGCTCCGTTGATTGAGCGTCTGCCTCTTGGGGTCCTGGGATCAAGGCCCGAGTCAGGCTCCATGCTTAGTGGGGAGTCTGCTTGAAATTCTCTCTCTCCCTCTCCCTCTGCCCTCCCCTCCCACCCTTGCTCTCTCTCTCGCAAATAGAATAAATAAATCTTTAAAAAAAAACAAACAAACATGTGAGTGGTTTCAATAAGCAATTTCAATATATGAGTCTGAGGGGCAAACGGGGAAGAAGGTAAATGAAAAAAGCGCTATTCCTGAACCCGGCAGAATGTAGGCAGTGACCCAAATGATGCCTTGAAATGGGCATGTTAGTTATAAGCCGAGAACCTAAGTTATTGTGGAGAGCCATCTTATCGAAATAACAGTGGACTGTCAGTCCTAGAGTGGACAGCCTTTGATTTGCAGGAGTATAGGGAAGACCGAGGAAGGGAGACTCCTCGGGAAAGTCTTCTGGAGAAGAGCGCTCTTATGGCCCTAACGGCTTCGGTGTTGTGTTGCCAGGATTTGGCACTGGAAGAGGCCGTTCTGGAGGAGCTGACACAGAAGGTGGCCCAGGAGCACAAAGCCCACAGGTAAGGCCGGCTAGGCGGAGGCTCCCCGCGCGGCCCGTGGCTCAGTGAACCCCCTGTGTGTCTTCCAGCGCGCGGGCAGATCTGAAAATTCTGCCGCTTGCCCTCGTGCCCCTTTCTCCTGTTCTTTTTTATCCTCCTCTCCCTTCCTTTTTTTCCTTTTCTTCTTAACCACCAGCAAGCCCACTCAGATGTGAAGAATCCATCTCTCTGATTTTCCTAAAGCTCTGTTGCCAGAGCTGGGGAACTTGCGGCCACTTGAGCTGTGTGAGGAACTGAAGAGGGGCTTCGGGTGGGGAAGTCAAGGTCAAGAGGGAGAGGATCGTTCTGGGACCAATGAAGAACAAACAGCCCTCCTTCAGACCTCAGAGGACCTGTACAATGGTCCCAGGTTCTCTCATCTCGGCCACTTAGTTCCCCAAATAGCATCCTCCTAAACTTCTTCCTTTTTACCCCTTTTTTCCTTAACAGTGGAGCTTTTTTCCCCCAGATGGAAGAAAAATAATTTTTTTTAAGCAAGTAACATTATTCGTAGTGATGTCTGGAATAATTAGTGTTTATAGGACTATGACTCTTAATTAAAACCTTTACCTTCCTCTGATTATTCCCCATTGAGTAAAGGCCAGTGGGGAATATGTTAACGAATTACTTAGTAATGCACCAGGTCCTCATGGTTGGGTGAGACATGCTCTTCCCAGAGCTAGAGCTAAACCACAGCTTTGGAATTTGCCATTAGGAGGGTAGGACCTTCCACTGCCTTTGTTGCCCTTAACCACTTCCTTCTTTGATGCTGTTGTGATTTTAGTGGAATCCTGCCAGCAGAAGCTGAGCTCATGTACATCAACGAAGTGGAACGTTTGGATGGATTTGGACAGGAGATCTTCTCTGTGAAGGTAGCAGACCCTGGCCTGTTCATTTTTCAGCTTTCTCACCATGGCACAGGCAGTCGGAAAGCCAGAGACGATAGGCAGCAGGCAGGAACGACCTGGCTTCCCTAGCACTACATGGCATTAGTTGGCAAATCCAAATTACCTTAGGAAACAAACGATTTTTCTTTTTTCTTTTTCAAGATCTTATTTGTTAGAGAGCACAAGCAGTGGGGGCAGGAAGCAGAGGGAGAAACAGGCTCCTCACTGAGCAGGGAGCCTGATGCAGGGCTCGATCACAGGGCCCTGGGATCATGACCTGAGCCCAAGGCAAAGGCTTAAACAGCTGAACTGCCCAGGCATCCCACAAACACTTTTTCTCTTAACTAAGAGATTTTGAAGTTTTCTGTGGTCTTGGGCAGAGTATCTTGTTGATAAGACAACCAGCAGAGCGAGTCCCAAGCACCAGCCCATCTGGCTCCGGGAACATACACGGTCACCTGCAGTTTTGCAACAGGACAAGCACTTAATGTCATGTGTGCCTTAATAGATAAGACTCTGACCCCTGGCTTTACCTGCTTATTCTCTTTTCTCCGATTTGAGCTGATACAGGGATAATTGCTTGTGAGGCAGAATGAAACATTTCCTATATGCAGTCACACTTTATTTCCCCAGTTTCACAGAGCCTGCCTTGTGGGTTTCCAGCCCCTTTGGAGTCTTCTGGAAACTGTGCCTAGGAAACTGTTACAGCACAGCACATCTTTTACAATAGATTCGCCTCCTGAAGTGGGTGCGGTGATGGGGGAGGGTCATGGTGCATGGTCATTTAGAGAGCTGAGCCCATAATCCAAACTCATTTTCTTCTCTCTACTGACCAACTTCACAAAAGACAGAGTTTTATCAGAATCCTGAAGCAACTGGCACATTTCAGCAGTTTGAGAAATGGTGCAATTTTAGCCCAAACATTGCCCTGTAAAGTGGCTCCGCTGGCTGTTTTATACGTGTTCTGTTCCCCCTCTGCTGCGCGTTTGCAATTGGGCCTTGATGGGAACTGCCCATGCGCATCAAGTAGGACGAGCAGGGTGGCCGCAGCTTGCAGAAAGGGCTAAATGGCTCTCTTTTAGATTTGTTTAATTTTCTTTTGCTTCTCTAATGGCTGCCCTTCATAGGGCTGGAATCCATTTTTGTTGCAATAATGCCTTATGAAGCCATCTGCATCCCACTTACATTTCAGCAGCCCATATATAGTCATGATATTCGGGGTCATTGAAAAAGCAGAGTAAACTTTTCTTCACTTCCAGAAAATCCATCCCAGGGTTTCTTGTCTGTCCCAGGAAGTTGGGGGTTTAGTTGTTGTGCTCATTCACGTGTGCTGTTTTCAGGAGTTTTGGGAAGATCGGGGCAATGGGAATGGTGTCGAAATCCACTGTGCTTGTTTCTGATGCACTTCCTGGTATGTTCTTCAGTGGGAAGAGCACAAGGGGGATGCTGTACCTTGGTCTTAGTGGGCGGACTCACTGCCAAGGAATGTGACTTAGCTGGGTGTTGTCCTTTTGTCCATGTATCTGTTCATGACTCAGGTGACCACCCCCAGACCATGTGACTCCCAGAGACCTGAGGATGGTGGGAGGGGCAGCAGTACCAGTTGGCGGTGGGGGTGGCCTGTGGTCAGCTCTGAGAGCAGTGCTAACGCAGACAGGAGAGGGTTCAGGGACAGACTGAGGAGTGATGGAGTCTCTCTGGGTTCGCCCGGGTCCTTCTTGACCAAGTTAAGCAAACAGGCTTCTTGTGGATATGTTGTAAGAAGAACATTTCCTTGTAGTGTGGACTTTTCCATGAATGGTTCTTCAAAATTTTTCAAGGTGGGAGGAGGACCAGCCCACTCCCTGGCAGCTGGCCAGCCCGCCACTCCCCCTCCACACCCCCAGGAGGGCCGCCGCCTCAGGGGCGCCTGTATGGTCAGAGCGCATGGATGCGGAGGGGCTGTTCGTGTCTGGAGCCTCATCCTTAGCTGAGCTGGACGCTGAGCCCTTAAGTTCTGGCCAGCACAGTGCCTGGGCCACCGTCCTGTGTGTTTGCCCTTACCCGGCCCTGGGGAACTCCTCCTACGGCCCTGCCACCAGCAGACTGCTGCACCCAGCCACATAATGGCAAAGTGCCCCTGGAAGGATTTTCACCGAATTTCCTTTCCCCCTCCCCTCTCCACTTTGCTTGGCTTCTTTGTATATACATATATATATATATGAATAATTTTAAAGATTTTATTTATTTGGGAGAGAGAGAGAGAGACAGAGAAGGAACAAAAACAGGGAGAGTGGGAGAGGGAGAAGTGGCCTCCCTTCTCCGATGCGGGGCTCGATCCCAGGACCCCAGGGATCACGACCTGAGCCGAAGGCTTAATGACTGAGCCACACAGGCGCCCCCTCACATATATTTTTGTATAGAATGATTTACCTTGTAACTTCTCCTGACTCCCAAGGCACTTCTTTTCCTTAGCACAGCTTCCTCTCCCGACCCTCTCTCTGCTTCGCCTCCAGCAGTCGCCTGGCCCTCCCTCTGTCCCTGTTCACAGAGCCCTGTTCTAGTGTGCGTTTTGCTGAGTGGATTGAGAAGAGATCCCTGCAAAGGGACGCTGTCGTCTTTGTGTCTGGCATGGGATAAAGTGTTTTGAGGAATACAGAGATCCTTCTTTTCCACCTTGTGCTCAGTTGTGCATGCCCCTCTGCTCACTCCACAAAGAGGATGTCTCCAGTAAAAGCAGGGGGCCGAGTGACAGTTTACTGCCTAGATGGTGAGCCTTGCCCCCGCTCTGCTCTCAGGCCCACTAAGCAGCAGGCTGTGCTCTTCCAAGCAGGAGGTTGGAAGCACCTGACTGAACCAGGTGCCCAGACTGAAGATGAGTCATCTGGGCTTCCTCAGCCCAGGGCTCAGCAGATTGCCCCACAGCTCGACTGTCCTCATGCCCCTACTGTGCTCATGAAGCTCCCAGCCAGTGGTTAGCATCCCAGTCTGGAGCGTGAGTAGATGGCCAAGCCTCACCCTGCGGGCTGCCCCCCAAGGAGTGACAGAGGCCAATGCAAAGGGAGCGAAGCAGCCTGGAAGGTGCGGAGACTGCGGAGTGAAGACCCCCCACTGCCTGAAACGCTGTCCTTGGAGTCTCCAAGATAAAAAGATAAAAAGATATGACCTCCTTAAAGGAATAGATTGCTTTTAAAAAGGAACATTCTGGGGCATCTAGGTGGCTCAGTCAGTTAAGTCTCTGCCTTCAGCTCAGGTCATGATCCTGGTGTCCTGGGATCGAGCCTCACATCGGGCTCCCTGCTCAGTGGGGAGCCTACTTCTCCCTCTCCCTCTGCCTCTCCCCACTGCTTGTGCTGTCTTGCTCACTCTCTCTCAAATAAAATCTTAAAAAAAAAAAAAAGGAACATTCAGAAAAGAAAAAAAAAGAAAAGAACTCTCAGAAAATAAAAATATGATACCAGAAATGGAAACGTAATAGGTTACAAGATAAGAAAAATCTTACCAAAAAGCAAAATTATAGAATGTGGGAGATGGGAGATAGGATTAGAAGGCCTACCCAGGATGTCCAGCATCTGAATAATGGGCGTTCCAGAAGAAGTGAAGAGAGGGAATTTGAGAAAGGACTCCAGGACTGAGGACCATGAGGTGGTAAATCAAAAGTCCAAGAAGCAGAGAGATGCAAATGGACAGGGCATGGTTAAGTAGTGGAAGTCAGCGCCACAGGGGAGAGGAGTGGTGGGGCCAGGTCTGCCATGGCTTCTTTTAAACAGGCTCCAAAGAATGTACTCACATATCCTGTGGGCGCATATGATCACACACATATGCTGTGTGTACATATTCAAACTATGGACACATACAATTTTGATTTAAAAAACAAAATGAAAAAGGTATTCATAAATGTTCATGAAAGAAAAAATCTTAACTGCCAACAAATCTGAGAAAAATCCTAAAATTCTTTCTTGGACAGGAAATGTGTGTGATAAATTGAAATAGAAGAAAACAATATATATCTCTGTATATGGTCTGCTGGGGGCTGTAGTGGGGTGAGTCCCTTTAGGGCTGAGTTGCCTGTTGTCCCGATGCTGTCGGTGTTTCACTCGTCCATGGGCAGGAAACGGGGTGTGGCGCCCCTGGGTGGGCTGCCGGGACCGCTGGTCGTGTTTCATCACACCGCTCTTCTGTTGATCTTACGCAGGACAATCACGGAAACAGTGTGCACCTGGGCATTTTCTTTATGGGGATTTTCGTGAGAAACAGAATTGGAAGACAAGCAGTAATATACAGGTAGTCTTATTTGTCTTTTTTTCCTTTTTCCCCTTGAGGGACTGTAGAAAAGCTCACCGAGGATGACAGTGACCCCAGTGAGTTAAGAACCAGACTGTGGGTCAGAGTTGAGCTTTTCTCAACTCAGATAAGATCAGCCCTCTGTGAGATTTGAGCAGTTTCGGAAAAATGCATCTCACTTTTCCTGGAGGCCTGTTTGGGGGTGGCGGACGGAGGAAGGTCTTTCTTCCCACTTGACTACAGAAAAGGTACTCCTGAGCCCTGCCGAGCCAGAAGATGGCACGGAACTCTGCAAGTCTGGTTGGAAGTCTGCTGTCCAGTCAGTCCTGCTGCTTCCCTTTGCCGATGTTCTTCGTGACCAGTCATTACATCCAGACTGGCTTCTTTCCAATTTCCGTCACCCTCTGCCTAACCACATGTGCTGGAGGAGTACAGACTATTGTTTATAGTAAATAGATAACATTTTATATTTGTGAAAATGCATTTTAAAAGCAATGGATTTGTTATCACAAAGGGTTGGTACTTTTATTTTGCATTTTATTTTTTTATTCATTCAGAGGAAGGAATAATTGGGTGATGGGCATTATTTTGCATTTTAAACCCTCCTCTCCACTGAACTAGTATAAGGATTTGGCCGAGTGGTCTCCTCTATTACATGTCAGTGAGCCAGTGAGCTTGCTTGTGTGGGGGCCCATAGTTGTCACCATGGTGTCAACGATCTCAAAAACTGCTTGCTTGCTTTCGTTTACAAGGGCAGTGTGGTTGACTATTAGAATAGCTTTCCTGCATGTGCAACTGCTAGGCAGAGCTGTGCACCAAGTGCAGATAATCAAAGCCTGCTCTTAGAGGCAAAGCCAAGTCCACCTTGTACAAGTGCATCTTGCCCAGCTGTGTACCCTCTCGATCAACAGTTGAGGCAGGTTATTTTGCAAATGTCCCTCCGCCAAAATCTTCCTAATTGGCGCTTTCCTGTGCTAGGTCTCCACCCTGATACTATTTTTGTCCAGTGAGTTTTCTCTTACTCTTTGAATGGAGACACTGTTAAGGCAGGAATGGGGAGAGAGAGCTTTGTGGCTGCAGAATAAACTTTTTTCCTTGTGGACATACTCCGTCAACTCCATATGCCTACAACAGATTATAAAGTAATCAAGTAAAATACATAAATTGTGCAGAGTTGTAACCATATTTATACCCACTTAAAGGTGTCCAGGCATTTTGTCTCACACAGTTCTCAGTCAGTGCTTCATTTTCTCATTGAGGCTGGAAAAGTAGACAAGTCTTGCGTTCCAGCTACAGAGGTTAAATAGAAGAAAATAGCCCTTTGCAGCTTTGCTGATGATAAGCCACTCATGGTTTGGTTCAGTTCCTTCAAGAACTGCTTCCAGACCTCTTCAGCATTTATCTTGAAACTCCTGTAGGATGAGAATTTACTTCTGCCACAGTGTCGTGGTAAGAATGCCCCCAGCTGGAGTGGCATTGTGGGATGAGGAATGGACCCAGAGTTTTGGCAGTTGCTTTGAAGGAATGGAGCCTGAGGAAACCAACTGTCTCTTATCTCTAGAGACCTTCACTGAGGAACATGTAGCTATGAGTCAGTGTAGATGTAGTCTGACCGAATTGTAAGTCAGCAGACAGCTGTGTTGAGCCCCTGTAGAGAGGATGGCCTCGGCAGATGGCTGTGAACATGGCTGGTACTGAAGTAGTGGAAGGGTGACTAGGGGAAAGCCAGGAAGCCCCGGGTGTAGAGCTCTTGCCCCCCCGATGTGCAGAGTGAATGTGGCTAGGTCCTATCCTCATGTGTGCCTCCTCTCTAAAGTAGGAACAAAAGTGGCTGCCTTGTCTACCTTAGAGAGTTCATGAGGAAACCATACTCTCTACAGATGGGAGGCAATATTAGGACTTTTAATTCTTTCAGCAGACCTTTATTGCATGCATGTGCCAGGTACGTGGCTCAGTGCATGGAGGACAGAGATGAAGAAAGCAGACTCTACGCAGGGGGCCTGTGGTCTCTTTTGCCTTAGTCAGGGATCTAGTCACAGAAGTAAACAATCGCCATACCATGCGGTGCCCCAGAGAGGACTACACCAGATTCTTTCCTACCATGTAGGTGGTTGGGGATGAGGAAGAGAGAGAAGGCGACTTCTGAGCTGAGTCTTAAAGGAGGAGGATAGGGAAGTATAATGTTGGCATGAAGAAGCAGTGGGGGCGGGGAGTTATAGACTGGGGCACAGAGTGAAGGCAGGCAGGAGTAAGAGATGGTTGAAGACTGGCTCCAAGTAGGATGGGAAACCTTCCTTTGTCTGGTGGTTGTTTCACGTGTCACATTTTAGCTAAGGTCTTCCTGAGGAAAGAGAAGGGAGTGTGTGTGTGTGTGTGTGTGTGTGTGTGTGAGATCTGTCACAAAAATGTAGGCACATTAAACGTTCCCTGGGGGCACTTTTTCTTGGTGGCACAACCCATCTGCCACATACACTACAACATAGAATCTGTGTGGGTTCTTTGGCCTAGATTCCTGGAAACACATAACTTTAAAATAATCTGCTCCTCCATTATTAAAAGCAGGGATCATGGGAAATGCTTTGCAGCTTGGAAATGTGAAAAACCAGGCAGAGGATCCTCAAACATTTTCCTCATCACTAGTCATAAAGGAAACTGTACCTTACGAATGGATGTATTACAGCATTTTTAGGTATTTAAGTCGACATGTCTTGTGTTCCACTCTTTTGCTTGGAGAGAAGGACTGTTTAGCTTTCAAAACTATAGTTCAATCATAATGTGTCAAATGAGACTCACCAGGAGCAGACACCCCTCCCACGCTGATTCATACCCACATGGAACATTGTTGGCAAACCCAGTTGCCTATCTTTTGACCAGGTGGAATGATATCGGGAATATCACTCACAACAAGTCTACTATTCTAGTGGAGCTCATGAACAAAGAAGAGACGGCCCTCTTTCACACGGTAAGCAAAATGGGAAGACGGGGGCAGGGTCCGATGGCAGCTTGCTGTTTGATTTCTCATCTCACGATATCCTTTCCTTGCTCTCCATATGTGAGAAATAAATATTCTCTTGAACCGATAACTGCCTAGCCCTCGCCCAGTGCTGTCATTACTCATTTCCGGGTAGTGGTGGTAATTTCCTGTTCAAAATGCCAGGTTTCCAAGCTGAGTTTGGCCTCTGGGATTTGGGTTCCTCCACTTGCTGTGTTTGTGGTGGATCCCATGTCTGGCGTGCCACGTTCTTCGGCGCTCAAGTTACAGCCCGCATCCAGGTCTATGATGTTGCCCTGCATTTTCTTTAGCTGGCTGACCTGGATTTCCTTCCCCACCACAGCCCAGGTGGGGTGTGAAGTAAATGGAGTGATCACCCTTCTGTTGAGCGCCCCCTTGAGAGCCAAGGCTGTCCATGCAGCTCACAACCATCTCAGTGATGCTCAGCGTTCATTCCATTCATTTATTTCTTTTTAAAGCAGTTGGTTTGAAACTGTGTGAAGACATGGCAGCTCTTCAGTGTAAGCCCAGTGCCTTGAGCCTAGAGGATTCTTTAACTGATGGATTGTCTGCACCCTTGGGTGGGCTTCCTGGCCACGATCGCCATAGGATTTCAGCACGTGGGTTTGCAGCTTGGGGTGCTGTTTTGTGCTTGGCCTGATGGGAGGAAGGGGTGTGGCCCTGTTCGGGAGAATCCTAGGGAAGTGCATCTACAGTCAAACAAATGCTAACTTTTTCCCCTTGTCTCTTCTTTTCCAAGGACGATATTGAAAATGCCAAGTACATTTCTCGGTTGTTTGCTACACGGCACAAGTTTTACAAACAAAACAAAATCTGCACTGAGTAAGTAACCATGGAGCCCACCCCCCACACGGTGCCTTGCTCACGTTCAATTCATGCACTTTAGGGATGTCGTAGATTGCTTAGATTTGCTTTTTCCATTCACGCTTCTCCCTCCTTCCTCGCGGAAGCTAAAGGTATAAGCTGAATCCAGGCGGGAGTGAAAGAACTTTAATGATGAAGACTGTCTGGGGTAGTGCATATGCCTGGAGAGAAAATAATTCACAAATTGACTGTGAGTGCTTGACTACCTGGATGGGTTGGCCCGCATTAGTGCCTTTCCATCCTCTGCTAGGAGTTTGGAGGAGCCGAGCCGTTCCCAATTTGCCAGGGTGCCCCTTCGTGTCAGATGCAGAGTAGGTTCAGAAGTGTGTAACAGAGTGGCAAGCCAACTTGAAAGAAAAGAAGCCTCTGTCATCCTCAGCCCTGTTTCTCTTACACAGTTGGCTAACCCTGCGTGCGCTCCTGGGTCATGTCATCTGCCTGTAAATGAGGGGCCAGGGTAATTACAGGAAGCCTTGGAAGACACTAATAGATGCCGCGAGTCCGTGTGTGTTTTTTAAATCTAATTTGGAAATAAGGATGGTAAAGGGAGTCTGATACTGGAACTTAAATGTGACCTGACCTTGGATGTGGCGTCGCTGGGCCTCACGCTATCGTTGCCTTTATTTTGGTTGCCTTCAAAAGACGTTCCTCAGCAGAGAACATTCGGCAGTTGGGGCACCCAAGGCGCTTAATTGTGTTTCAAAGAGTTCGGGGATATAAATGCAAGAGAGGAACTGCTTTTCCATGTCCCCAGTGGACACATCCAAGAGTGTGAGAGAATTGTCCCAGAGCAGTTCCTGCTGAAAATTGTGGCTGCTTTAGAACCAGAGCCTCCCGTCCTCACAGACTTTCTTCCCTACACGATGGAGGCTCTTTCAAGCCAGTCCTTGCAATTGGTCATAGTTGGAGTCTGAAAGGAGAGGCGATAATATCAGGTGTGCCAGCAAAGTTTGCAAATGTAAATCGAGATGGGCAGTGATGGGGAGTGGCAAAGCAAACAGCCGTAAGTGCGCGCGTGCGCGCACACGCACACGCACGTGTGCACGCGCCCTTCTTTCTACCAGATTCCCTAAAGATCACCTCTGTGTGGGTCTGCTCTATTCTTGCCTTTCCTTCGTGGGGGTGTCTTTGACATGAACGGGAGTTCTGTGGTTGACTTCTGGAGTGTGAATTAAAATCAAACTCTTCCAAGAAGTGAATTTTACTGTGGTCTTCTGGTTTGACCATTTCTCAGCAAGCGGATCTGTCATAAAATTTTCTGAGTATTTTTATCTCGTGGTCTTCTCATATTAGTGACCATCCTATATTAGATGAAAACTGAGGAAATTGTGTTTTCTTTTCTCCTTCTATAATAACCATTCTTCTCCTATTCCTATCCAGCTATGAGAGGTTCCTAACCTCTTATCTGCTGAGAACCAGGACTCTCTACTCTCTAACACACACACACACACACACACACACACACACACACACACACACACCCATATACACAGTAAATTCAGAATCTCAGTGCAGGCTGCATTAAGGTCTGGGATAACCCCCTGGAGTTTTATGAATCTGGCGTGATCTTACCAGCATCCCTCTCTAGAGTTCACACCCTAACCTCTGAAAGACTATCATCAATTTTTATTTTTATTTTTTGCTCACAGACCTACTATTGCTTGTCATCTTCACATATAGCTCCAGGGACTGGTTCCCATATTTCTTGACTTGAGAAGAAAAATTGCAGGTCTTATAATAATATTATAAAGCCTATAATCTAGGTCTTATAATATTGTATTTGGCCAGTTGTTTAAAAAAAAATCTGACATCACTATATTGTTTCCAGCACTTCATAAAAGAAAAGATGTAAAAGGGTAGGAAAGGTGAACTATCAGACTAAGGAGAGTGCTTTAAATTGAAGAATTCTAGCTTTATGGAAAACTCTACAGGTCTTGTTTTTTTGTTTGTTGGTTGGTTTTTTTGTCTTATGATTTAGCTGAGCACTAGGGAAAGTGTTGCTCTGAAAATCGGGACCCATTTCTCAAAGGCTCCTTTGATTTCAGTGATTATCAGAATTTCATAATCCTCTTCGTCCCCTCACATTTTTATCTCTACATTTAAAAAAAAAAAGTTCATGTTCATTCTCAGTCTGGAAAGGATCTGTTTAGTGATATTTTTCAGTCCCGCTTATTTCTCTCATAATCTTTCTTTGGAAATAAGCCTTATTGTGTAAAACATACTATCTAAGAGTCATATGCTCTAAACATTTTGAAAATAAAGAAAATAATAAGAAAATCAAAATTTTCATAGCCTCCTCATTCAAAAATCAGTGTTTACATTTTGCTGTAAATCACTTACCCATCTTGTCTGTTTTCCGCTTTTTGCCCCCTCTTGTCTGTGTCTTATAATGACCATTCTAATTTTTTTAACTTTCCATGTAGACAATCGAATTCTCCACCCCCCATCAGACGCCAACCCACCTGGAGCCGATCCTCTCTGGTACGTATAAAATCTTCAGCAATCAAGTGATCTGAGGGTTGGGGATGGAGCGGCCTTTTGTTGCTAATTTGAGAGGAGACATGCCTAGGGCATCATGACCAGATAAGATCTGATGAGAACCCAGAAGAGCATCAGACTGCCAAGCAGGTGTGATGAATATTCATGGTCCCTTTATGTCCCATCATGTGGGACATCCTTGGCCATCACTTCTTGAAGTGGGGCTCAAGGTTCACCCCTTAAGAGTATGTCTCAGGGCCAATGAGATCGTGTTTCTTTAGCATGCAACCTATTGTGTATTTTCGTCCACTTGCTCATCTGTGGTTTTATCACTCACTGTTCGTGGTTGTTGCATACAGGCATGTCTCCAGTTACAAGCTCCACGAATACTTTTGTATTCACTGCCCGTAGATAGAGCTTCATAAACTAGACATAAAATGCTTTTTAGGGGCACCAGGTGACCCAGTTGGTTAAGCGTCTGACTCTTGATTTGGGCTCAGGTCATGATCTCAAGGTTATGAGATCTAGCCGCCCATCGGGCTCTGTGCTAGGCATGGAACCTACTTAAGCTTCTTTCTCTTCCCTCTCCCAGCACCTCCCCTCTCCCTTTCCCTCTCTTAAGAAAGAAAGAGAGAAAAAGAGAGAGAGAAAAGAAAGAAAGGAAAAAAGAAAGAAAAAAAAAAAGGAAAGAAACAGAAAATGCTTTTTAAATGACCCCAAATTGAATGACTTTACTGTCGATGGTCTCAGGTAGGGTTTTCAGTAGAGAAGATTAATTGCACATCTTCTAATTTTAAAGTCAATAAAATCAATCTACTGAATCAATCTGTTTTTTTGTTTTTTTGTTTTTCTTTTTAAATTGCTCCTCTTCTGAAAAAGGAAACACAGCAATACATATGCTCAGTCTTAGGCAGTTTCTTATTTTGAGGATGACTTAAGGATAGTATCCTAGAAAGATGTAAGAGAGTTGGCTCCTTTTAAAATATCTACTTGTTTTAAGCCATAGTTCTTATATTTTAGTTTGTGATATCTGACACAAAATCAAAATAAGCATGTGATCTTTAAATTTTTCTAGGTGAGCGTTTCCCTAGAGATGATAGAATAAAATAGAATTTTTCCTCATACACAATATATACCCTATAGGACATCTTTAACTTGTCTTTTAAAAGGAAAGTTTTGAGGATTTTTTTTTTCTGGAAAATGCATAGACAATGAACCCTTAGAATCTAGAATTGCACTATTATGTCTTCATGTTCCTGAGTCCCCACATGAATATTATTAATCTTGATATCATGCTTAATATCTCACAAGTAGCCCTTGCCTTGGAGATCTCGAGGGTCACTTTGGGCTTTTTTTTTTTTTTTTTTTTTTTTTTTTTTTTTTTTTGTGGTATTAATAGATTTCTTCATGGCTCTGGTTTCTTTATACCTCTCCTTTGTGAATATTTTTTTTTTCTTGAAAGTCCACATGTCTTCATTAGGGAAATAATTTTTCATTTATGTCCTTGAAACACCATGGGGGCAAAGTACTATAAAGGCTGTCCTGTGATTGGATCTCATCTTACTTACCTAGAGAAGATAAAGAGGCTTTCCTAGTTTATCTGGATGAAGACAATCTGCAGGAAGCCAAATTCAAGGCTTCTGTGTTTCCGTACCCTTTAGGCTTAAACCATTTCACCAGGAGTTCCCTGGGATGAGTGATACTGTCTCTTTTTGGCTTCCTTGCCGATACCCAGGACTGCGGTTTTTCTCTTGCCCTTCTGCTGCCTGTGTTACGGCATCTCACTTGTTCCTGCATTAGCAGGTCTGGAAAGAAATAGAATAATATGCATTATATATATGGAATATATACATATATATACTATTTGGAATAAATAATATCCTGAAATGGTATTTGGAGGACTTGCTGTTTTGTTCTTTGCTGTATACTTATGCCAGTTCATAAACAATCACTTATTGGATTTTTTAAAAAATAAGAGTGAGAGAAGGCAGCGAGCCAACTGTCCCTTACGATGTGTTTCTGTTACCTCATATGAATCCCTCCCTGCTGTTTTTGTTTGTTTGTTTCAAGGCTCAAAACTGGCTGCCCCACTTTGGAAAAACTGAATTGAATTAAGTATTACCAAGAAGAGGAAAAATATTTTAAAATTGTAATTCAAAAATCAGCCAAAGGGAGATTTGGGAATATTTAGAAAAGCTGATACCAATTCAGCACCTTTTCTTTGGTACCGTGAACGAATTTCTTGGGTTAATTTCAGTTCTTTATTTCCTCTCTCCTGACTCTCTTAAATTTTTGGATCCCTTGTCTTCATCACCGTCTTTATTTGCCCTTTTTGATGCTTAAGCATTCATTATTTGTGGTGGAGGAAATGATAGATGAGTTATGATTCTGGAGAGTGCTCTTCCTCTACGGAGGGACACTGAGAAAGTGTGACCCCTGCTGGCTTTGGTTTTTTTGGCTTGATCTCAACTTCTTTCCTAGAGTAGTAAATTTAAACCGGTATCTATAAGGCTAACTTCAAATTAATCAAAAGGAAATATAAGATATCTTGTTTGGTAGTTTACAAGCTTAAAGTTTTTGAAAGATTTTTTTTTTTAGTATCAAAGCTTTTTCTTTAAACAAGTACTCATCTGGAACTCCAGTATATAAATAAAATGGGGCGATGAGGTGCGATTTGATTGACAAGAAGCTGAGACCTACTCTGGTTCACTATCTTGCTTTTGAGCACAGTAGCAACTGATTGTATTTCCTTTGTTGGCTCACCAAATATTGAACTTGTCTAAGCACATTTTTTCCTCTGAGTTTACCCTTGCCTACAGCAGGAAGTTAATCAGATTGAGGCTAAATGGCCATCTTTAAGCATCTCTTTGAAAAGAGTCTTCACCGATGGGGGGCGTTTGAGGGTAGATTGTTGAACTGGATTCCGTGCAAAGCCTTTTGCATTGGGTTCTACAATGGGACGGCCCCTAAGTGGTCTTGAGAGCCACACACTGATTATTGTGGGTCGCCCTTCAGATTTTTATGAGTTCTCAAGTGGAGCCGGCTCAACACGCTCCCTGTCCCTTTTGGAGGTTGATGTGGTGCCGTGAACAAGGGTTATAGGTATAGCCAGTTTTGTTTTGTTTTGTTTTGTTTTTTTAAAGATTTTATTTACTTGACAGAGAGAAACACAGCCAGAGAGGGAACACAAGCAGGGGGAGTGAGAGAGGGAGAAGCAGGCTTCCCGCCGAGCAGGGAGCCCAATGTGGGACTCGATCCCGGGTCTCTGGGATCATGACCTGAGCCGAAGGCAGTTGCTTAACCAACTGAGCCACCCAGGTGCCACCAGTACAGCCAGTTTTGAATAGAATAAGAGTTCCCCCATATTCTCATTATTTCTTGGGTAGAACAGAATAATATCCACGTTCTGAGTTATTCCTTAAAAAGGCACTGGGAGTCTTGCCAGTGTATCAGGAAACGGAGGATGTGTTCATTGTAGCCTCTTTATCTCTCCCACCTTGAAGCAGCCTCCCTACTCCTCCATTTCCTGTTTCTCCAGTCCTCAACCTTGTGAGGAGTCAGGGTACAGATGAGCGAAAGAGGGGGATGGGTCAGGGGCAGACAGGCTGAGCAGCCACACTGTGCTTCCCCCGCGGGTGTGGGTGAGTGATGGGCGGTTCCCTGTGAGCGCGCGTCCGTGACCCCTTGCGCCGGGGCCTTCCCACCTTTGTCGTGTTCTCTCTTTCAGCCCCGACAGCAGCCGTACATCTTGCCTCCCATGCACGTCCAGTGTGGGGAACACTACTCGGAAACCCACACTTCACAAGGTAACTGGCGCTTGCCATTTTCCCTTCTTCAGATAAAAAGTTGAGTACCTGTGAGCAGTTAAAGACAGGTGGTTTTTTTTTTAAGATGACATCATACTTTTGTTTTGACTTTGTCATTGTCTGAATGACAGCAGGCAGCAGCTTCAATTTATGAAAGGCATAGAATGTCCTTGGCCCCCAAGAGGAAAATCTTTCTAGAATTGGCTGCCAAGGGAGTTGGGAGAAGGCAGGAGGCAAGTTCCTTTTTCTTCTGCCTCTGGTAAGTGGGCTTGTAGAAGAGAGAAGGACAGTAAGGCCAGTGGAATACTCTTGATCAGAAAGCTTCTAACAGTCCACTGGGCTCTCCTGGTGACAGAGAATACAGGCGTCCAGAATACTTAGAAGAAAGGCGCAAATGCTCTCGACTCCTCTTGCTCGTTGTTGCCTGCCGCCTGCCAAGGGCATTTTCTGTGCACTTACTCTTGCCTCTCAGTAAATCTGTTTTCTTTCTCTTTTTCTCCCCCAAACGCCACCACGCAAAATGTATGAGAAAAATCCATTCTAATAATGATGATTCTAATAATCACAATGAACGTTTATAGAGCAGTTCCTCTCCCTAAGCACTGTGCTAAGCCCTTGCAGTGTATTGTTTCATTTAATCCTCAAAATAAACCCGTGCCCGTAGGTACCGTTATTCTATTTTGCAGATACAGAAAGTGGGATTCAGAGGTGGGGGTGGAGGAGCTTGGAGAGGAAAACTGGTGTCCAGAGCCAGAGCTCTTCACCATTGCACTAACTGCATCTCAAAAGAGGAATGAAATTTAACTTAGATATTGAGAATATGTTAAATGGATAATTAGTTTCTGTGTTATCATATGTCGGCAAATTTGAATCTCTCTGTGCTGTCAGAGTGTGCATTTAGAAACTTAGATAATAATCAAGACTATTTAATAAAACACTACTTTTTATAAGCAAACTCGCAAAGTTTCCCTGCTTCTGTGGGAAAGCGCCAAACCCCGCTAGAGCTGGGGAAGGGGAACACTTCTGTCTCTGTTTTGCTGGGTTTTCTTATCCAGTTCATCTCATCTGGCTGGGGACTATACTCATCTTCAAGCAGCTGAGTGTTTTCAGTTACTTTTCTGGTTGGTGGGGGGTGTGGTTTTGTTTTGTTTTGTTTGCCTTTTTGCCTTGTCTTCCTCTCCTTTGTTCATGCTTAAATCCGTAGTGTGAAAATGAATGTACTTTGCCCACCGAAAAGTGTCTCAGCAAGAGGTTGCTTTCCTTGGGGTGTGTGTGTGTGTGTGTGTGTGTGTGTGTGTGTGTGTGTGTTAAAGGAACCCTGGACACCGAGGATGGGCCTGACTTTAGAAATGTACTTTTTAATCTCTTTTGATTCTTCCTTAAACCCTTATTAATTTTAATGTGGATTGACCTCAGTGAGGAAATTGATTTTAGAGGAGAATTGTAGGCAGTGACTAAAAGACCTCCCGATTCTGATTTGCACTCCTCTGGGTGCTCATCAGAACAAACTAGCTGTGCATGCTGATGTCCTGATTGCATCACTTGTCTTGTGTCCTAATGTTCAGCCATCCCTTGGGTGACTCACGGAACCCTTTCCAGTGCAGTCAGGAACATAAGCCACAGGCACTCAGTAACATCAAATCTGTTGCCCTGTTAAAGTTCTTGACTTCCTGGCCCACGTATCCAGCCCTCTGTTGCTGGGTCCTGAACCAGAAGACAGGCTCATCCGGCATGAGGGCCATTACTGGGGCCTGATTTCAAAGCTGATGGCAAAATCAAGAACTGCCCCAGGTGATGACTACTCCAAATGGGCGTGGCTTGCTGTGATTAGACTCCCTTTTTCTTTTGAGTATGCTTTAAAGTGTTCCTTCTGTATGTTGGCCTCTCACCCCAAATTCTTCCATGGGATGTGTGGGAGGAGACCACAGGATTTCACTTTTAATGGCTTCTAAAAATCACACCCCTGAGTGTGAAGGGGAAGGTAATGGAAGCAGGATGGTGTGGAGGCTCACGTGCCTTTGTCTGGCTTGTAGACAGCATTGTCCACGGGAACGAGGACGCGTTGTACCGCAACTCTCACAACAGCCTGGACTTGAACTATTTAAATGGCACCGTCACCAATGGCAGCGTGTGCAGTGCGCACAGCATCAACTCCCTCAGCTGCTCCCAGACCTTCATCCAGTCTTCACCCGTGTCCTCCAACCTCAGTATCCCGGGCAGCGACATCATGCGGGCCGACTACATCCCGAGCCACCGGCATAGCGCCATCATTGTGCCGTCTTACCGGCCGACCCCTGATTATGAGACGGTCATGCGGCAGATGAAGAGAGGGGTCCTGCCCACGGACAGCCAGAGCCAGTCTCTACGAAACCTCAACATCATCAACACGCATGCCTACAACCAGCCGGAGGATCTGGTGTACAGCCAGCCTGAGATGCGGGAGAGGCACCCCTACACTGCCCCCTATGGGCCACAGGGAGGCTACGGAAACAAGCTCATCAGTCCATCGGACCCCATAAACCCAAAGAATACCGCGGTGCCCAGCAAGCCGGGGGCGAGTGCCATCTCCCACACGGTGAGCACGCCGGAGTTGGCCAACATGCAGCTGCAAGGTACCCAAAACTACAACACAGCCCATATGCTCAAAAACTATCTCTTCAGGCCTCCACCCCCCTACCCACGGCCACGCCCTGCCACCAGCACCCCGGACCTTGCCAGCCACCGCCACAAGTACGTCAGCGGCAGCAGCCCTGACCTGGTGACCCGCAAGGTGCAGCTCTCTGTGAAGACCTTCCAAGAGGACAGCTCCCCAGTGGTGCACCAGTCTCTCCAGGAGGTGAGCGAGCCCCTCACGGCCACCAAGCATCACGGCACGGTGAATAAGCGCCACAGCCTGGAGGTGATGAGCAGCATGGTGCGGGGCATGGAAGCCATGACCTTGAAGTCCCTCAATATCCCCATGGCTCGCCGAAACACACTCCGGGAGCAGGGGCCCCCTGAGGAGGTGCCTGGGAGCCACGAGGCTCACCAGCTTCCCCATTACCACCACAAGAAGACTTTCTCGGATGCCACCATGCTGATCCACAGCAGTGAGAGCGAGGAGGAAGAGGAGGAGGAGGAGGCCCCGGGATCGGTGCCCCAGATTCCCGTGCTCCGGGAAAAGATAGGGTACAGTGCCCAACTCCAGGCAGCCTTGGCCCGGATCCCAAACAAACCCCCACCCGAGTACCCTGGCCCGAGGAAGAGCATCAGCAATGGGGCACTGAGGCAAGACCAGGTCAGCCTGCCTCCTGCCATGGCCAGGGCCAGGGTCCTGAGATACGGGCCGGCCAAGGCCATCAGCGTCTCCCGAGCTGACCAGCTGGCCGTGGCTGGGGCTTCCCTCGGTCCGTCCATCTCTGAACCTGACCTGACAAGCGTGAAGGAGCGGGTCAAAAAAGAGCCTGTGAAGGAGAGACCCGTGTCTGAGATGTTCTCCCTGGAAGACAGCATCGTAGAGAGAGAGATGGCCCTCAGGGTAAGTGACCTGCTCTCCCCAGGCAGGGGTGTGTGTCCCCTGCAGCTTCTGCTGCCCCTTTGCCGTGACTCCCGAGTATGAAAGCACCCAGATGGATGCTGGGTGCTGGAGAAGGTGCAGGCCTTACCCACAGGCACATGCTGGGGAGTTGGACAATCAGTGGGTATTTCAACAGGCACCGTTTTCTTTCATAAAGCTTTGTGTTTTACCCTTTCAGCTCAATCTTCCATTTTCACTCAGGGCCTCTGATTGGTTTGCTGGGCACCACGCACCCTCGTGGAGTTAGCATGCTGTGGGCAGGCTGGCAGTCGGGATGGAGTGCAGGCCGGGGTCAGACGTCCTGTTGTGTGACCTGCTAGGAGCTCTCCTTCCTATGTCTCTCCTTTGGTTCTTCCAGGGGAAAGCTCATTTTCCCCGATCTGATAGTGCAAGAGAGCAGCCCTCCTTCCAAGCGCAGCTCCGTGTGGCGATCTCTGCGTCGGGAGTGGCTCGCCAATACTGAAAGACTGGGATGTGTCCAGCCTTACTTACAGATGTTGACACAAAGCGAGAACACTGCAGTAAACTCGCGAATTTACCACTGAGCTTCAGTTCCCTGTTGAGCTCATGCTGTCAGAACTCACAAGCGTGCATCTGCACACACTTACAACATTTGGAGATGCCTGATATTAGACACGAGTAACTCTCATTTGGGCTGTGTACCCGCTAGAGGGCCAGGATGTTGTCAGGGCAAGAACATATAGGTTACAGGTACACACACAGACCAACGAAGTGAATTATCTCCTCATGAGAAAATTGCTAGATTGTGGTGGCAACTTTAAAATTTTATTTATTATTTATTTTAGAGGGAGAGAACAAGTGGGGGAGGGGCAGAGAGAGAAGGACAGAATCTCAATTGGACTTCAAGTCGAGTGTGAAGCCTGACTCGGGGCTCAGTCCCACAATCCTGAGATTGAGACCTGAGCTGAAACCAAGAGTCAGACGTTTCACTGACTGAGCCCCCACAAGACCTCCATGTACTTGCTACTTTAAAAAAATATTTCAGGTTACCATTGCTGCTTGTTGTGGAAATTTTCACTCCTTTATAAAATGAATAATCATGCCATTACAACTAACCAGACCCTTCCGGGCTCCTCTGCAGGCACCACACCTCTGCCATAGGGCAGCTGGCACTTAGGGCCTCCAGGGAAGCTGCCAAGTTAACTCTGCTTCAAGGAGATTCTTAAACCCCTTCCTTTTTTTATAAGTCTCCTTGTGCCTCAGTGGGTAACCAAGCTGAAGAGTAATAGCTAAGGGCCAGAGTTTTAAGGAGACCATGTTTTCGGGTTCAGGAATCTAATCCGCAGCAACTTTATTACCTTAGACAAATTTTCAGAACATTCCCAGCAGCCCAGATTTGGCCCTAAGTAGCGTACTGCTAAGAATTTGGTACAGGCATAACTTTTTCCATTTTTTTGCAAACCTAGAGGGAAATTGTGAAAGACGTGCTTGTGCCTCTGGCCAATAAAACCATTTGGCTGGGGGATGGAATGAAACATGGGGGTGGCGCTGTGGGGGAGAGCTTTCCCAGCTTGGAAAAAGTCATGCATTGGTAGAAATGGATTTTCAGCACAGCTTGGCCCCAGAGGCTCCTTTACCACAATTCAGTCAGAACATTTGGCTCTGCTGTTTCCCCTGCTGGTTTTGATGTTTATTGACACCTTCATGGTCCCATGGCCTCGTGGTGGTCATCTTCAACCTCTCCTCTTGTTACCTGTATTCAACAAAACCCTGGATCCAAGCCCATGGCCCTGACTCCCTACACAGAGCTCCCTGTACCATCACAGAGAAGTAAGGGAATTTCCACTGTTTTTCCCATGGGTGCTCCCACCCCATCCATATGGATGATAGTGAATAACTGATTTCATCCCTTAATTGTAGCTCAAGAACATCATTATGCCATCCCTATTTCATTTCCCACTGATTTTCCCCCCCAAAATTATATATATTCAGGAAATCAGGGACCGCTGCTCTGGGCTGATGTCTTGGACATAGGGAAGGACTTAGATGTGTTTCAGTGAGCCCCTGTGTCAGCGAGATGGTGACAGTAACAGTGGCCGTGGAGGTTCTCTACCTGCTCTTTCTTTATGACGAACCCCCGCCCCGCCCCCGTGCCCTTCCCACATCTCAGATGCTCTTCTGCCCTCCCCACCATGTGCAGCTTGTACCTGGCTTGTTAGGAATGGGTAAGAATGGGGAAGGCTGTCCAGGCCTCTCTAGGATAAGAAAACAGAAAATTCAACCAGTGGGGAACTGGAGGGCAGGGGGGCAGGTATGGTGGGAATGTCCCCTGTGGCAGTTCTCCTTAATTTTGGAGCCACTTGTCTATTTGATGGATGATTCAGGCTTGCTGTTGCAATAGCTCCTCCTTCCGGCTCCTACCTCTGCCTTGAGGACATTTCACCGTCTCTAGCCCCTGAACCCTGAATCGGGTGCCAGGAAGAGAAAAGGCCAAATCAGATTTTTGAGTTTTTTTTTTTTTTTTTTTTTTTTTAAATCTCTGGTAAAAAGCTGATAGGATAAGTGAGACGGAACTAAGAGAAATTGTTTTATCACTAGGGTTTCAGTTTTCACTAGGTTCCTAGTAATCCTTTCCCAAGAAAGACAAATTAGTTACTTTTTGCCTTAGGTCTTGTTAGTGTCACCTTATGGTACAGATGGAAGGAAGCAGAAGGACTGTTTGGAGAACCTTAGGAACTTTTTTTTTTCCTCCGAAATGATTGCTTTTCTCAGAATTTCACAGAGGAAGTGAAATGTTCCCAATTAAAAGAGGTAACAGGGAAAAAAATTATTGCTCACAAACACAAACGAATAAGCAAGCAAACAAACAAAAGCCCCCAAAATGAAATCCAGAATCTTCAAAATCTTCCTGGGATTGAGAATCCAGGGCCATTCTTTCCACTGAAGGCGAACCTTGGCACTTTTCTCACTTTCCTGCAGTTAGCCTTCCACTGGGGTGGGCCTTTAGTTTGTCTGCTGCCTCGGTCACTGGGTCACTGGATGTCGCTGGATGAAGACTCTCATTGGTGGCCATCCCTCAGAAAGCCAGCACTCCATTCTGACTGGAGGCGACATAGAGAGGCTGAGGGGATGCCTGTGGGCTTGTAATGCCCGCCCATCCCCCCGCACTTGGGATAATCTGCTCTTTGTCCTCTGCCAGCACCAAGGCTCCAACACCACCAACCTCTCAGGATTAAATTTATAAGTAATAGACTCAGAAGAAAAAGGAAAAGTACCTTAAGCCTTGAAGAGAAACCAGGGATAAGAGGACCCCTTCATGTATGGCAGCCAAAGGGATCTATAGAATGGTTTCGCTTCTGTCTGAAGCAAAATCTTAAGTGCTGTCTAACTCCCCTATTGGTGTGCTTCAGGAAGTCCCACTGTTCTGTCTTCGAAGACAAAATTATTTTGGGGAAATGCTCTCACTGGCTTGCCTGAGTAAAAGGAGATGTCTTTCATACCTCAGTCCATTTAGGGGACACAAGGAAGCTTAGTGGCAGACGTAGTAGCTAGAACCTTAACTGATCCAGTTTCAGAATGCTGGTGCAGATGAGGGTGGAGAGGAAATCACATGCCACAAACAACACCTCCAACCCTTTCCCAGAACGGGCTGCTCAGCCCCTAAATGCATATTCTCCCGTAACTGCATCCCAATCCGTAATGTCCCACCATGGTCATTTGGAGCCATGGTGCCCCTTCCTTGGGGCCTTCTGGATGCAGCAGAAAGGGCAATGCCTCATGGATCATGTTAGATGACCAGAGGCTTTGCTGTTGCCAAGTCTGCCCTCGTACTGGGGATGGTATCCCAGCCACCAGAGCCTCAGTGTAGGATTGATGTTGTCCATCTCAGCTCCTCCGAATGGAAACTTGGGAAGGTTTTTCTTTATGGTTTGTGAATCTGGATTTCTTAACAATGCAACAAACCATGTTTATGAGTTTTGGGGGTTTTTTGTATCATTTGACCTATATAAAAGGTCCATCACTATGACTGGATTGGCTATTTCTCTTTCCCTTGACCCGTCTTCCTTCAGCCCTTACCTTCTGGAAATGTCTTGCTAGTACACAGTTTTGCCTTTTTTTTTTTTTTTCTTTTTGAGTGAGCCCCATGGCAGGGGGTTATTTGCCTGGCGTCTTTGCTCTTATTTGTTTGTTAGTTCATTCATTCATCCATTTTTAGATAAAAGCTCAGGAATCCTGGAGGACCTGGCTTCCGCAGGCACAGTGGGAATAATGGGAAGGCTGTGTTTGAATTTGCCCCACTAATGGTGATTGTCTGCATTCCTTGGCTGGGGAGTTACAGATTTGGGGAGATTAAAACACATTCTGGCATTCTACCTGGATAATAAACAATGAGAACATGCCTTTTCTTGCCACAAGAATCTAGAGAAGCAGAAGATGGCCAGTCTGGAGGCACAGAAGCGACCGCTCATGTTGGCAGCATTAAATGGACTCTCGGTTGCCCGGGTCTCGGGGCGGGAAGAGAGTCGAGCTGATGCCACCCGAGTTCCCATGGACGAGAGGGTAAGTGCTGGGCTTGTCAAACGTGTGATTCATTCTCTGTGATCTTGGGGTTCCAGAACTCTCACCTTGCCCAAACTTGCCAGCCCTTAGGTTTGTTTGATGAATTAATTCCCCAGTTTGAGATTAGCAAGACCCAGTGTGTGTGCTTTGTATTAATTTGACGCTCTCCAGCATCTCAAGTTTGTCGAGTCGGCACAGTGATGCCCGCCTAACGGGACCAGCCCCTAACAAGCTGTGTGGCCTTGGTCCAGTCACTCCATTTCTTTGGGCCTGTTTTGTTGTTTTTTTGCAAAATGAGGAAGTTAAGCCATTGCTGTAGCTCTCAGCCTCTATGAATTTTGTGAACTCTTACCCTTTCTTGGGGAGTGACTATCCTACCCAGACATTCATAGAAGTCTTTAAATAGACCGTCCCCTTGTTTGGCTATAAAGCACAGCTGATTTTTCATTGTTAGGATAATGCATTGTGAGAACTTTAGTTTTGAAAAGTGGGAAGAAGCTGTATGCTAGTGTTTTAGAGGTGAAGAAAGGCGTTCCTTTAGTTCCTGAACTTACTATTCGGTTAAGAAACACCCGTAGATTTAATAGAGTGCCGGTAACATTCCTGTTATAGATGTCTGCCAGTGTATCTGAGTGTGAGATAGGCCGGCGGTGGGTGTGAAGGGGGGCACGGATTGCGTGGAGCACTGGGTGCTCAGTGCGAACAGTGAGTCGGAACCCTCCGTCAGACAATACTGATGTACTGTATGGTTACCAACATAAGAAAAAAATGGTTTTAAAGGCAGAAGGGACTTCAGAGGAATCATTTAATCCAGTGAATACCATGTGTTTGTAATTAGTAGTTAGGCCATGGGAAAAATAAAAGATGGGATCTCATCCTCAGAACTAGGAAACTTGGATCAGTATCATCTTAAATTTATCTCAAAAAAACCAACCAACCAAAAAGAAAAGAAAATCAAATCAAAAAAACCCAAAAACCCACTCTGGAAGTGGACAAAGGATATTTGGGTAATTGAGATGAACAGTCTTCTTATCACTAGGACTTTAAACAGAGGTGTTAATAACAAAAATACTAATTTTGAATTTTAGTTCTTGCCGGGCTTTACTGACCAGTTCTGTGTAAAGCGTGAGTGAAAAGGAGATTAGTTATTGGGCCAGAGGAACTAGCAATATGGTGAATAAGGAGGCCAAATAATCAAGCATTCATTGTTCCTTCTGAAACTACTTATCAACACGATCACTGTAAACTATTTCAAGGAATCTGACTCCTCGGAGTTTTTGGATAAGGTAATCCGGAGAGCTGAAGATGAATTTCTGTTGCAGTTCAGAACCCTGAAGAAAAAACTGGAGGAGGGAATGGTGTTCACAGAATACGAGCAAATTCCAAAGAAGAAGGCGAATGGCATTTTCAGCACGGCCACTCTGCCGGAGAACGCCGAGCGAAGCCGCATCCGCGAAGTGGTCCCCTATGAGGAGAACAGAGTGGAGCTGATCCCGACCAAAGAGAATAACACAGGTTACATTAATGCCTCCCACATCAAGGTGAGAAGGGGAGTGTGTCGGGCAGGCTTGTGGAAGATTGCTGGGTTAAAGGTAAAAATGCAGAGAGGGGGAAAAATCTTTGGGCTCGGACTAAGCGGCTTGGCTTGTCCCCAGCCCCTGAGGGGATGTTCTTGAACTCTGGTGAGTCTTAGTCAACTGGAAGGGCATGTCTGTCACTGCAGAGAGAAGGAAGCCTCGCAGCCTCCGGGGGAATCCTCAGATCAGCCATTTCTGCGGTCTGCTCACCACAGAGGATTTCACTTCGTCCTCTCATTGCGAGTTAGAACTCTCCCTAAAGCTCACAGGGGAAAGCAGAGGATTGTCCTCATTTTGTAATTAGTGCATGATGGAGACTTTGGAAGTTGCAGGCATTCTGTTATCTCCTGTCAGTGAAGTTTTTAGGGTGTTTCGGAGCAGGAGAAACTTACCAAGTCTCCCTGGTACTGCTACGGGTTTTGTGCTGTCCCGCTCAAGTCCCAAATGTGCATGTTATTTAGAAGAGTGGACTCATTTAAACACAAGCCATAAATGTGTAGTTGGTAGTGAATCTTGCAAGATTGGCCACATTAGTCAGTGCATGAACATCATTAGTCAGTGCTTTGTTAGTGTTTTAGGTACTTCAGATCTTCACATCTAAGTATTTCATTAGCATAGCTTGACCCCAGCTAGAATTTAGACTTCTAGATACGTGGCTATATGGTTAAATGTTTCCTAAATGGCTTCCTTCCTGTTTTCCCAGTAATAGAACATCGTTGCTTAGAATGTCACTGTATGCTCTGATCTCCAAAGTGGGAGAATTTATTCACATACTAATATCACAGCAGGATGTTTTTAGATAAGACACAGTTCATGTTAATAGTCTTTTATAATTATAACCTTAGAAATCTGTTTCTGACCTTGTTTGGAGTTATTTCCTTTCCTCATTGGACTTTGCAACTGTAGCAGAGTCTCTCGTAGGTTCCTCTGAGCTTCAAAACTACAGCCAGATGTCTGGCATAGTTGCGGGACAGAATGGGAAAAGAACACTGGTTGGTTGTTGGGGTTTTGTACGCAGAGCCTAGATAACTACATGTATATTTTTAAGTACCAGAAAGTACTGTGCAAAATATGAAGGAGTAACTCTTGCGGATCATATTGGGTATTTTAGTTTTAAGTTTTGAGAGTGAGAACTAAAACAATAAAAAACGAACCCCAGGAGACTCTTGAGTAAACTGACTTCAGTCAGTTTCCTGGGCTTAATTTAGATTATGAAATAATAGCCAAAATAACGAATCAAACAAAGATACAAATTGCAGCGCTGCTCCTTGGTAGAATGTCTCTGGACTCTGACATAGCGGTACCGTGCTGTCTTCGTCTTTTGGCCAAATATTCTTCATCCTTCTCCATCTGCTCTCTGGAAAAGCTGTCAGTCTCTATCAGCTTTGCCCGTTGGGTGTTGTTAACAGCAGCTCCCCCTTCCTCTCTATTCTCCGAGGCTTCCATCTCGTCTTGTGGCTCCGGGTTAGACATGGGTGCACTTAATAGATCCACAGAGCTTGCAAGAACTTGTCCTTATGTTTTTGGAATAGGGTTGTCGATCTTGCCAATGTTTTCTCCGTGGGTTCCAAGCAGCTATTAAGGCAGAGCAGAGATTGATTTGCTCCAGAGGTAGAATCATCACATCTGTGAAATCTACCTCAGTAGCCTTGGTTGTTGTGTTTTTAATGCAGTTTTTAATGCCCTCCTGTCAATACTTGGAATTTGCTGAAAGGCCCCAGGCAGCCACATACTCTGAAAGTATTTATGGTTCCTATATGTTGGGTGCCAGAGAGGCTAATGTTTAAAATCACGATTCCACAGATAAACGAAACTCCTCGCCAGCCAGCCAGCCAATATATAAATGTTATCTCCCACCAGTACTTGGAAAACGGATTTTGCTTGCCAGCTTTGACCTAAACATGTCTTGTGTAATGAGACAATAACTGACATTGTTTTTGTTGGAATCCAGTTAGTATATAGTTTCATAAAATAAATGAGCGAAAGAAGTTTCAAACAATGATCGCTTCATGCTCCAAGGACTATCTAGAGATTGCACTGGTGGATGTCTAAGGAGGCCTGACTTTGCACAGGAATGGAAAGCAACGCAGAAAGAAGGCTGCCAAAGGGCACGATTTCACGCTGACAGCGTGACCTTCAACACTTTGGGCACAACTTACTCCTGATTCTCTGCCACTAATACTTACAGCTGCAGACTTAGCCTACCAAGGTCACCCTGAGCTGCATGGGGTAATACTTCTTTACCCAAAATCATCTCATGACTCCATGGTTTGTTTGGATACCGTGGGCCTGCACAAGGGAGGACTTAACAATCCGGTAGCATGTATTGTTGAAATAGGTGCATTCGTAACACCTCTACCATATATGACACACGGAGTCGCAGGAACCATGGAGGTGATGACACAGTTCACAGCAGGTCATCAGAACAAAGACGTGGCTTCCCAACGGATGATGTTCTGTGGTACACTTAATTGTGCAAAAGGATGCCAGAGAGTACCATGCCTCACAGTGTGGATCCCAATGTAATAGTTGGGTATGAAATCAGTTTAGTGAACAGGACGACTTTGAGGCTATGTGTGTGTGTGTGTGTGTGTGTGTGTGTGTGTGTGTGTGTGTGTGTGTTTTAAATGAAATGGACTAGAGAGGAGGAAAGAATAGAAATAATCAGAGTACATTGTATGTAGTAAGCACAAGTATTGTTTCTGTAACAAATTCTGTTAGGTTATACACACCCATAGGGTCATGTAATTTTGTGTGTGTGTGTGTGTGTGTGTGTGTATGTGTGTTTAACACTTGCTGGTTTGTATATAATTACTGTAAATTACAGACCAAAAAAGAAAAAATTAGGTGTATTTTAATAGGCTTGAATGGCAGAAAGTATTTTCATGTGAGAATGTGTCACCAGGCTTTTTGATAATGGCACTAACCCATTTGGCCTACAAGATACTATCCAAGGTGTTCAGGTAGAGACAAGGGGACTGTGGTCAGCAGGTAATGGTGTCCTGGATTTAGGGCTCACTTAGCCTTGCTTCCCTTGGTTTCCAGGTGGTGGTTGGTGGGGCAGAATGGCACTACATTGCCACCCAGGGGCCCCTGCCACACACATGTCACGACTTCTGGCAGATGGTGTGGGAGCAGGGGGCGAACGTGATCGCCATGGTCACTGCGGAAGAGGTAAGGCAGGGGTACCGCCGTCTGTTCCCGGGGGAGGTGGCAGCGGGCGGGGCACTGGAGATGGCTTTTGCATCTGGTGACCTCACCGCCTCATCCTGCTTCCTCCACCACCATTTCTCTGCAAATCCTGTTCTCTCTGGCACGCATTTCTTTTCTCTCCTCCCACATAGACTTGTTTTATTTCCCAAAGGTAATCCATTGTCGTGTCCCATTTTCATCCAGCTCTTTAGCGCTTTTCCTTAGACTGCCATAAACTAAAATCAATCAGACAAACAAATAAGAACCAGACTTCAGTTCAGCCAGCTCACTTTTGTGTGCCAAACACAGCAGTCATCGTTCCCCTGGAATCTGAGGGAGCACACGGGGCTGCGGGTGAATCGGCCCATTGCCCCAGCCTCGGGCATGGCCAGCCACACGCGCTTTCATGCTTATCAGCCGGAAAGAGACCAGAAACTGTTGTTCTGTAGAGGTCTCCCTCTTCTTTGGGGAGAGGGGGGAAAATCATTTTCTTTCTTTGCCAAGTCAAACATAGTTTTTGTGTTGTAACCAGAGACCTCGGCGTGGTGTGCTAGAAACCTGCACGCACCACCCGTCAGCCCAGCAGTTCACGTGGACCCCGCCGCCTGTCAGGGAAGGAGTCTTGTATTTCTTCTTTTGTCACATTCACAGTTGTTTCATTTTAACCACTTCCTTTTCTTCCTTTCATGGAATTTTAACTTCCATTTTGAAGTCATTTAAGGGACCAGCTTCCTCTGTCTTTCACCGGTATCTATGGTAAGGCATGCCCCTTCCTACAAATTTTTAACTGAAAACAAAAGTCTCCTCTCCTTCATTGACGGTTCTGAGCAGTTGCTTTCCAGCAGAGCCCCTTAAGATAGCGGTGAAAGGCGGTTCAAGCCCTTGAACGGCTGACCCATTTGACCTTCTCCATAAAATCTCTAGAGTCGCTGTATCGTCCTTGAAAGGGCATTCCCGGAAGGGCTTCGCTCAGCTCCATGCTGTGCGTCATCTGTGCTGGCCTCCGGGGGGCTGGTGGCCGATAACATAGGTGTGATCCCTGGCCCCAGGGAGCTTCCATCCTGGTGGCGGGGACCAGACAAAACAAAGACAGGAAGCCCAGAGGTCCCGGCCTCGAAGGCAGCAGAATGGAAGATAGGCTCAAGAGAGATGGCGGCGCTGCTTTCAGGCAGCTGTGTGGCCAAGGGCCCGCAGGGAGGTTGCCGTTGAGCTGAAACCTGGGTGTCCACAGGGGGCCGGGTGATCTGCTTCCAGTCTCTTGGAATTTGGCATCCACTTGGACACTCAGAGTGATAGAAGTCAAAGCCTCAGCTAAACCTGCTTTCACAGGACTGGTCAGGAAAAGAGGCAGGTGTCCTTCAAACGTAAGACCCTGTTCAAGCAGATGGATCGGGACAGGAGCGTTTGTAGCCCCCCACAGGTATAAGCGGGGGGCTCAGGGCCCCTCAGAAGAGCAACCCCAGCTCTGCCCGCTATCAGCCCTCCCCTGCCTCCTCCTGCTTCCTGCTCTGGGGTTTCCTTCCAGGCCACCGTCTGATCCACCCCCCACTCCAGCGACTTTGTTCCTGCCACTGGCCCCTCTCCACTAGCTCTTCTCTCTCATGTTCAACGGCAGCTCAGCTGTCAGTCTGATGAGTATTTCCGTGCTGTAACTACCGCTGCGAAGTTTATTAGGTCTTAGCGTTAATGCATGGGATCTCCCCCCTGGAGACTGCCCAGTGCCCTGCATTAGTGACCTAGAAGCTGCTTGCATTTCGTCTGTCCTCAGATTTTAAGATGAAGGGGATAAAAGCTTCCCCCTGACTTATTTCTGGTTTTGCTTTTGTGTCTGATTCAGGAAGGCGGAAGAACCAAGAGCCACCGATACTGGCCCAAACTGGGTTCCAAACACAGCTCGGCCACCTATGGCAAGTTCAAGGTCACCACAAAGTTCCGAACAGATTCCGGCTGCTATGCAACCACAGGCTTGAAGGTCAAGCACCTTTTGTCTGGGCAGGAAAGGACAGTGTGGCATTTGCAGTATACAGACTGGCCAGATCATGGCTGCCCAGAAGACGTCCAAGGATTTTTATGTAAGTTTTTTCTCCCAGTCAGAATTTGACCAGTTGCATCAATGGTCTGATCAGTTGGAAGTGGAAGGGAAAGAGATGTTTTTTCATAAGTAGCCGAAGTATTAGATCATGGAAATGTATGTCCCTCCATATGGTATGAACAGAGAAGAATACTACGTGTCATCTGTCATAGTCTCCTTACCTTTTACCCAAATAAACTGAAATGGTAGTAAACTAGTTCATTCCATGTTGCTGTAGGCCTTTAGGTACTCAATAATAAATCCGACAGATGTGACATGTCTGAGCCTTGAAAACATTATACTAAAGTAGAAGAAACCAGACACAAGAGGACACACATTCTATGATTCCATTTCAGTGAAGTATCCAGAATAGAAAACTTCACAGAGGTAGAAAGCGTAGTAGAGGTTACAGGGACCAGGGGAAAGGGGAAATAGGGAATAGGAAGTTATTGTTTGATGGGTACAAAGTTTCCGTTTGGGGCAATGAAAAAGTTCTAGAAATGGGTCCCAGTGGTAGTTATACAACCCTGTGAAAAACACTTTTTTTTTTTTTTTTAAATTTTCCATAAGGTCATTTCCCTTCCCTACAACAGAAATCTCAATGAGTACTTTCTGCTTACCTCTGAGATACTGGGAATTATTAAAATCAACTTGTTGTTTTTGAAACTATCATTTTTGGATTTGTCAGTATATTTCTGAGAGTATGGTTTTCTTGGAAGCTCACTGACCTAAAATATATGCAGCAATTTATTTGAAAAGCCAAAACATGAGTGTGTCCCCACTGCTTTCCAGGCTGTGGGTCAGGATCTTAGAATCAGGAAACTGTTTCTATTCGGAAGCCAGTCACAGTGTCATGAGAAAGGCAGGCCAGTGAGGACGGTCCGGGGGTGAGGTCTGACACTGGAGCTATAGTGCTCCCCCTTCCTTTTCCACAGTCTTGCTTAACTCTCCTGCACTTGTGGGGACACCCCATTCCTTGCTCCCCCAGCCCCCATTCCTTGCTCCCCCAGTGAGGCCTCTCTCGGTAGGTTTATTGCCTGCGGTATTGTTGACTCCCCGGAGGACAGAAGACAACAATGGGAACATCATCTGGATGTGGGATAACGTCAAACCCTTGATTTTATTTTGATATTCACTTAGAATTGGGGTATGCGCAGAAGGCCAGAGAGAGGGAGAATAGGTTTTCAAGAACCTAAAAGGAAACAGTGCTCTTTCTAATTTTTTTCTGTTAAGTCTTTACTAATTGAAATACTAGAATTATCTCCAAGATGCAGGAAATGGAAACAGTAAAAGTAGATCAGTTTGATGATTGGAGAACAGCTTTGATAGAAGATTGAGTCTAAGGTGGTTAAAATTATAGTCACATCGTTTTAGGCAGAACCAATTTAAAGAAGGCCCATCTAAATTACTGAAAAACAGAAAATATTTTTTAAAGATTTAATTATGATTTGGCCAGGGGGGAATGGTAGGGAGGGACAGAAGGAGAGCACTGAGCCTGATGCAGGGCTCAATCTCACGACCATGAGATCATGACCTGAGCCAAAACCAGGAGGCGGTTGTGTAATGGACTGAGCCACCCAGGCACTGCCATAGAGAATATTTATAAACAATGTAAATTTATTTATGTTTCTAAGAAACTCAGTGTGCTGGGGGGCCAGAAGGGGGGCCTCTTCGAAAGGTTGGGTCTTCCAGGTTTTTAGGAATCTGAAAAGAGTCTTGCCTGTATTTAAGTTAGATTCCCTGGAGGCAGGGGACTTAGAGCACATTGTCTTCCAGCCTGGAGAAGTCTTCCCTGAGTTACAGCTTTAGGAACTTCAGTCATGTGACTGCTAGACGGCGCATCCATTCTAATCGAGTTTCTCTGTGTTTTATGAAATTCCGTGTGGTGGTGGCATCTGCTCTGTGGATTAGTATTCCTTTTACTTCTCTTCTTAAATCTAGCACGAGGGAAAAAAAAACCTCTCTTTCGTGTGTGAACATTGTCTTTTTCTGTCAGACAGTGAGTGAACGGTCACCGAATTCCTCACCCCTCTTACAAAAGAACTGTGAGGAGAATTCCATGCATGGTATTTAGTTCATGTTGGTCCCGGACAGTGACTGGTGGCAGCGGTGATGGTGGTGATGGTGGCAATGGTTTATTTCGCTAAACTACTTCAGATGACTTGTAAGTGCATTAATGTTATAAGGGAAAATAGGAGTTCATATTAATTATATGTAGACAGATGCTTCTCAGTTACTAGACGGGTTTGGACTTCCTTTTTTTCCTCTCCAGCAATCTGAGTGCTTCTCCAGTCTTGTTTGCAAGAGATGAGATTTTTCTGGGTATCAGGAACCTTCAAGTCAGTTTCTCCCCTGAGCTAGCTACTGTATCATCTCTGTTACTAATGGACTTTTTCTGTTTCTTGGATGGTTTGAGGATTGCCTTTCACAGACTTTTCCTTTTTTTTATGCCCACGAACAAGGAAAGTCGTTAAGGCTTATACTGCTGTAATTTGTCATTCGTGCCCAGCTGGAATAGTGAGCAGAGCCCTGTGCAGCCCTGTGGAGCCAGGCAGATGTCACGGGGGACGCGGGAGGTGACAGGACCCCTCCACTCCACACACGCACGTTGCCTCCGGAAGGGGGAGGGCTCATCTTCAGCTACTGACATAACCCAGTGGAACCTAAGCCAAAAAGCAGGACCCCCTCCCCAGCCTATTTTTAAATCTAAAAACAAAGTCAAGCCTCAGTTGACACTCACTCATTCAGTGAGGGGAAGGAGGCAGGCGCAGATGGATGCCCTTCCCACCAGAAATTGGCTCTGACGGGCGGGCGTTTCAAGGGGACCTAGCTGGTGTTCTGATCCCAGGCTGTTAATCGTAGGAATTGCTGTAAGTAATGTCGAGAATCATCTGCTTGGGGGACTTTGGGATTTGCAGAGGGGAAAGCAGAATTTAATTTTTAAAAAAGAACTATTTAATTTAAAGAACAAATCCTCCCGTGGACTAATTCACTCCCAGCTGGTCCTTTCTGGATCCAGGACTGTACCGTGGGTGCCAGCCAAATAATTTGTGTCTTGTAAGAACTGTAAAAGTATTGTCACTTTAAAAAAAAAAAAAAGGAAAAAGGAGAAAGATTCCCCCTCTTTTATTTTCGCCCCCCACCCTTTCTCTAGGCAGAGCCAGGTAGGACTGTGGTGACGGATTTCCATCTTGTCTTGCAGCCTACTTGGAGGAGATCCAGTCGGTCCGTCGTCACACCAACAGCATGCTGGAAGGCACCAGGAGCCTGCACCCTCCCATCGTGGTCCACTGCAGCGCCGGGGTGGGCCGGACCGCTGTGGTCATTCTTTCTGAGCTGATGATCTATTGCCTGGAGCATAACGAAGTGAGTCCTCAAGGTCTTCCTGAATACTCCCTCAACCTTGGGGACAAATCTGCACCCTAGCCAGACCTTCCCTGGGGCCCTTTGCATTTCCAAGGCTTCATTTCCCATCTTGTGACAAGAGTTTTCCAGAACCATGATTCCTAGTTGGCCTCCGACATTTGTAGCCTTTCCTGTTTTCTGGCTTTCTCTTGCTGGGTAGACACACAGATAACACACAGAAGAAAGAGATGAATGTGTGAGATGGGAAACATGGAGAAAGTCCAATCTGCTTCCAAAAGGCTGTGTGGTGTTTTACAGCTGGTCTGGTTTTATTGTGGGTCATCTTCCTCGGTGGGTTATCTGGTCACAGGTCTTCTAGCTGCGACCTGGGTTTCTAGGATGTGCTTTGGCGGGAATCCAGTGTGAAAATGTATATACTTGATCAGTGGTTTTCATTCTTCAGGTTGTTTGCTCTCTAGACGGGCCCTGGGGTAGCAGAGCAGAGTGGAGAACCTGAGCGCACGGACGTGGCCTGCCCCGGCCAAGGGTGGACATCCAGCTCTTCTCCCCACGGAAGGGGGCTGCGCTGAGCTGGTGCCCCGCGGTGTGTGGCACTCCCCTGCTGCTCGTGGCCAGGGAGTCGTGCAGAGGGGCTTTGACTTCACGGAGATGAGATCAAATCAGATCCAAGGCTAAAGAACCATTCTTCTGCCTTCTATTCAGATGGATCTTTGGGGGTTTTAAACAGTTTTTGCTGACTTTATTGATGTTCTTAGTTGGGGTCTTCAGAGCAGCCATGTAGAGGAGCTGGGCACATGTCAGTCATCCTGTTTTACAGATGAGGAAACTGAGGCCCAGAAACAGTTTAATGACTTGTACAGTGCCATCTGGCTCTCAAGCCATGGTGTGAAGGTGAGAAGTGAGGTCTTCTACCTCCGGCCCCAGGTTCTTTCCTCTCTTCACTCTGCTGGCAGATGCCAAGTGCCACTGGTTCTTATTCTGTTCCCAGATTATACAGGGGCACGTGGCTGGCGCAGTCAGTTAGGCATTTGACTTCAGCTCATGTTGTGCTCCAGGGTCTGGGGTTGAGCCCCATGTCAGGCTCCCTGCTGAGATTCTCCCTCGCCTCCCCAATCCTGCTCTCTCTTAAATAAATAAGATATATTTTTTTAAGATTTTATTTATTTATTTGACACAGAGAGAGATTACAAGTAAACAGAGGCAGGCAGAGAGAGCAGAGGAAGCAGGCTCCTTGCTGAGCAGAGAGCCCGATGTGGGCCTCGATCCCAGGACTCTGAGATCATGACCTGAGCCTAAGCCAGAGGCTTTAACCCACTGAGCCACCCAGGTGTCCCAATAAAATATTTAAAAAAAATTTTTTTAATCATGTAGTTTAGAGAATCCAAGGAAACTTTTGAAGTGGTTCATTAGTTGTTAAATTAGAGAATATGACAATGCACATTCTGTGAAAGAATTGATATATAGATTTACTCAGTAGTATCCATGGTTTAAAAATCAGATTAAATATTGCCCACAAAATTTGTAATGTTGAAACTTACAGGAAAATGATAAATACCAAGTTTGAACATGTTCAAAGAATTTTTAAACTCTGCTATATAAAGTTCGTTTTGGAAACTTTGAATCTATATATATGAATGTGCTGCTAAAAAGTAGAATCCGTGGGACATGTGGGTAGCTCAGTCAGTTGGGCATCCGACTCTTGTTTTCAGCTCAGGTCATGATCTCTGAGTTGTGGAATTGAGCTCCACACTCAGCAGGGAGTCTGCTTCTCTCTCTCTCTCTCCCCCACCCTGCTCTCCTGTACACTCTCTCTAAAATACATTAATCTTAGAAAGAAAGAAAGAAAGAAAGAAAGAAAGAAAGAAAGAAAGAAAGAAAGAAAGAAAGAAAAAGAAAAAGAAAGAAAGAAAGGTAGAATTGGGCTTATACCAAAAGTGGCCTATTTTTTTTAATTTTTTTTTTTTAAGATTTTATTTATTTGACAGAGAAACACAGCGAGAGGGAACACAAGCAGGGGGAGTGAGAGAGGGAGAAGCAGGCTTCCTGCTGAACAGGGAGCCCGATGTGGGACTCGATCCTGGGTCTCCGGGATCATGACCTGAGCCGAAGGCTGTCGCTTAACCAACTGAGCCACCCAGGCTCCCCAAAAGTGGCCTATTTTTAAAAACATTCTGTTGATGAGCAAAATGCCCATCACAGAATCAGCTGAGACTACCTAACAGGAATTTTGTCATCTTCTGTGAGTTTTTATCCTTTTGTCTCACATTGTGAGATTTCTTGGAGTATTTGCTCCCCTGTCACTTCTAGAAGTCTCTAGAAGGGTCTAGTAGACCAAATAGCTTGCCATTGAGTCCCAAATTGACTTGGTGCTGGGGAGATGGAAGAAGATGTAGAAGCAGGGCTTATACGGCCTGAGTATGTCCAAGCTGCCCTGGAGACACCAGTGTGGGCTCCAGAGGAGGAGGAAGACCTCATCATCATCCCCTCCCCACTTAGTTATCTTACCACCCCCTTGTGT
>PITA01014186.1:0-13567 GCA_004023965.1 Spilogale gracilis | reverse complement strand
ACAGTGTGTCCAAGCATCATGGATTTCCTCAGTGCCCAGTTGCACGCCAGCACATTCTTTGCTGGAACATGGTCAGTCCAAAAAGGACTTCTGTTCCCATTGATATTCAGAGATAGCAAGATGACTCATATTGTTCACTTCCCTTCCCCTTGCACAAATACAGTCAGCCTTATCTGTCCCATTTCCCATCACTGCCATTGATAAACAGTCAGGGAGAAAAATGTTCTCTACTTTGTTCTGCTTCAGGCCTGGCTAGTAAGTGTCAAACCCTTGTTTCAGAAGAAGAGTGGGCCATGTTTAGCTTTTTTGTTTCTTTTCTAAGCAATGATTTTGACAGTAAATATGAAATTGTATTCCCATTTTTCTCCTCTCTAAACTTCCTTGCCTTCTTTCCATGGCTTCTGGATTTAGCATACTTTAGATTTTAGTCTGTAATCCATACAGTTTTAGTGTTGTCAGTGAAATGCCTTTTCTTTTTCCTAGAATAAAGATGCTTATTACAGTCAGGTCAGGTAGCTGTGAGTTGGGGGGGGGGCGGGGGGGAACTCTCCCAGGCTGCTCTGACAAGCCTCTTCAGGGCCTACCGCTTTGGGTCATGGAATATTAACTTGACATTTTAATGCCTATACTTTTTTCCCTAGAAAACACTAGATTTATGGTTTGCAGTAATCTCCCTGGCCCCCTTGGATTTACCACTTTGCCCTAGATTAGCTCATAAGAAAAGGTTAGGTTCTTACTAGACAAATAATGAGATGTCTTACCTTGCTGAATGAGTTATCCCTTCTTCACGGAGTAGAGAGAAGAAAATGCCTTCTACACAAAACCAAGCAAACATCAACTGTTGCATGACTCTTTGAAGTGCGGGACAGTGGACAGGAGAGACTCTGGGAGTGAACCTTCAAGGCAACTAGGGCTCTCATTGATTATCAGGGGAACTTTCTTTGTCTCATCTCTCAACTGCCTCTAATCAACGCAGGGTTTTTAGACCAACATGACTGTGTTCAGAGATTGTAATTTGATGTTTTCAAGGTTTACCCATAAATTATCTCACTTGATAATGGCGATTCCATGAGGTGGCAGGACCGGTATGATTGTTCTCAGTTCATTAATACTAATAATAATGGGTGGTCTTTATTAAGAAGTCAGTGTTTGCCAGACCCTGTGCAGAATGCCTTAACTGCAGGTCACTCTTGGATCCCATGCAGTGGGCAGGATGCGTCCCCCACTGTCCTAGCTGAGGCAGTGTTGCTAACCTGGGCAAGGCTACACTGTTGTCCGAGGAAAGCATCAGTATTTTTCTTGTATAAAGGGAGAAACTAAGACCCAGAGACGTGGTAAGTCCACCCGAATCCTGGCGGAGCTGAGAGTACTAGCCCGGTGTAAGCAACTGCGGCCTCTGGGTTTTCTCGAACAGTCTCGTGCGTGTTTCAGGTCTCACACCAGGGCCAGAGGCACATGACAGACAGATGCTCTCGGTGCTGGTAGAAGGTTTTTGGGAAACCCTGGAGGGGCCAGGCCCATGGCTTTGTCTTGTACCTGCAAGCAGGCAGTGAGCCAGAGCTCCTGGAGGAGGGAATGAGGAAGGACCCGAGGATGGCTTCTCACGTCAGGATCTTGTGCTTGTTCTCTTCTCTTGCAGAAGGTGGACGTGCCCGCGATGCTGCGGCTCCTCAGGGAGCAGAGGATGTTCATGATCCAGACCATAGCCCAGTACAAGTTTGTCTACCAAGTCCTCATCCAGTTCCTCCAAAACTCCAGACTCATTTAACCCCCCGACCCGGCTCCCGTCAGAGGACCCAGCTCCGCCGTGCAGACATCTGCTCCCCTCTGCGGGGCACGGACGGCCAGAGCAGGCAGGTTATGGGCTCCCTGAAGACAGGAGCTGAGATCATTCACAAACATCATAGATTATTTTATATGAGATAATTTATTTTTCCCCCTCTTTGGGATAACTTTTGTGAATCGTTGTAATTCAGTTTTCACAATAATATAGTACTTTTCATTTGAACCATATTTTGACTGATCTGCATTGTAAATATGTCAGTAGGGAAAGGTTGCCTGCTGGCTTGTCTGGGGGACAGAGGCATGAAGGGAACACATCTCTAGTGAAGTTGCAGCCAGATTAGTAACTGACCCTGAAATTCAACAGCCTGATCTCTCACGTCCAAATCAAAGATGGCAAGAAAATGAATTTGTTCTAAAATAAGAAGGGCTAAGGCCCTTTCCTGAAGGAAAACAAACAAACAAAAACAACAAAAATGAAAACAAAAGCAAAAAACCACTATTCTCTTCTGTTTGGGGGCTCATGAGCCTACATGTCCAGTGGCCTCCCTTCTTCCTTTCTGCCCTCATCCTCAGCAGCTCGAGTTAAAGACCGGAAACAGCCACCATCCAGGCTGAGCGAGCTCTGCATTGCACCTTTCTCGACACTCCCTCCTTTTGGACTCCAGAGCCTGTTCCCTGCCAAGGACTGCACCCTCTACCATTACTGCTCTCTATTTGCTCAGCGGGCCCCAGTCTGGTGGTCTTCGAGGCTCTGGGCCAGGCCATCTGTGCAGCTAGGCCTCCTGCCTGATTGAGAGAAGATAATGGACCCAAGTGGGAAGAGAAAGGAGATGGGTAGGCCCTTGATATCGTTTCTTATTTAAATAGGCTGTGTGTGCCGGATAGGGTCGTGAAGGTCGAGGTGCTGGGTACATTACGTCTTTCCATCAGTCACCAAGTCATTGGAAAGGTTGTAAAGGGAACAGTTGGAAAAGCTAATTGATGGGGGCTGTTTGGCATTCAGGAGGCGGGGCCCTGGCTAGGAAGCGCACTGTGAGCCCCCTCCCAACTGTGTGGCTCTCAGTGCAGGCTTTGGCCTGCAAGAGGAGTGCTAAGCCCACTCGGGACACTGTCATCCACATTTTGGCCACTGGATGCAAGATGTGAGGATTTCTCTCACATGAAGCCCTTCACTGCTTCCGTTTTCCGTGCACCCCTGCCCTGGGCACTTCACACCTTGCTTCCTTGCATCTCTTTCTGAGCCTATCCTGGTCATTGTCTTTGATTTCTTAGGTCATCCTGCAAGAAATCATATTCCACACATTTTCCCCTCTACCTGAATTTTAGGACTTTGTCTCTCTCCTGTCTAGATCGTTCTGAATGTGACTTTTAAACTGTGGTTTTGTTCTTAGAATTGACATTTGTGGGTATCCCCTTCCATAAGCCTTCCTCTGCTGCTGCCTTTTTGTTTTGTTTTGTTTTTCCTGAGCTGAAAATGTCCAGAGAGAATGGCATCAGCTCAGCCAGGAAGAGCGAGCCTGCGTGACTTCCAGTTACCATGCAGCCACAGAGGGGCGTGGAAGGGGATTCCCGATGACCAGCTGTGGAGTAGGAACCCACTCCGTTTCACATCTGGCCAGGGGCTAAACGCAAGAGTACCCAGTGCTGAAGGGCCTCCTCTCTTCAATTCCAAAATCTGAAGCATCAGTCAAGGCGGGTAACTTCAGTTAAGCTCTCGAGATACTGAAATTTGGGGGTGTGTTCTGGAAAGGAAAACCACGAGTATGCCCTGTACTTTCAGTGGCACCAAGCTCCCCACCCACACCAGGAGATGCCCAGAACTTGGATCATTGACAGCCAAAGAGGTATCTGTTTCCTTTCCTTGGACACTTTTCCATCCTCGGGATAGTGTGCCGTGTGGGATGTTTTCCCAGTTGGTCTGCGGTTCCTGGCTTCTCTCATGAACGTATTTCTCTTCCGTCTCTTGGGCCCCAGCATGGGCACTGTGGAATTGAGCCTCACGTGGGCAGCACGTAGAGGCGCTGTCTGTCTGAGCTCTTCACGCCTGCTCTTCCTTTCAGCCCACCCACCGTTGTCCCTTTGTGCTACGGGAGTAGTTTTTAATGCACACGGTGCAGGGAACAAGGAGGTTTGCTGTCCAGTTGCCTAGCCAAAGTTTCTATCAAAACCCAAAGGAAACCACTTAAAAATTACTCCACATATTTCATTTATAAAAACAAATATTTGTGCTTCTGTCCACATTTCGCATTCCTTTTCCACATCTCCAGCAAATGCCAGCACAGCTCCTGTGAAATTAGCAGCAGGCATCGAAAGTCCTTCTAGTGGCATCTGCATAATAATTGCCCAGAGATGCTTTATATCTGGGAAGCAAGCCAAGGAATAAACCTTGAAGCAAAGTGTATTAAATTAGTTATCTAGTTAGAGCTTTTGGACTGAGTTCCTGATGATGGATCAAGTCTGAAGCTGGAGCTATCAGGGTCTATTTTTTTCTGTTTGGATTTGAAGAGAAAATTAAAAAGGGGGGGGGGAGATACCATGTTGCGGCAAAGCCATTCACCACTTTGGGGCCTCTGGTTTTGAAGTTTTCTGGTTGAAATGGTTCGTTTCTGAGATCCACACTCATTCTGGCCCAGGGACCCATCATTTGTCCTTGCTTGCTCTGGGCTCTAAGGGGGCACCACTTCTGGTAGCACTTCCGTTTGCAGGCCCCTCTTTCCTTGGCTAGGGGGGAAAGGACAATCTGGCTGCATTCGAGAGGATGCCAGACGTTGATTTCTTTACAGGAGAGGAAACAGGAATGAGCTCCTCTTCTCATTGAGTGGCCAACAGCAAGATAGGGAAAGGGGAAAACCTCTCCACATGGAATATTTTGAGCACTGTGCTTTCAAGGAGCTTATTAAATGGAGAGAATTTTACTTTTATAAACTCTGTGATCTTAGGTTTAGATTAAGAAGAGGCACTAAGGTTTATCTATCATTTATTTCTTTCTTCTATGATTTTTTCTATGATTTATCTCTCACTGCTTGCCAGAGACTCACGTGACTGTCTCCAGCCCCTTCTTCCACCAGCCTGGTCAGAGGGGCTCTGTGGGCCCTGACGAAAGGGTTCCTGTGAGCCTGGCTTTCCCAATCTTGTCTCCTCTTAGCTTTCGAGGTTCAGTTTTAGACTCCGGGGGGTCCACGAGGTCAGCTTTGTTATCCAGTGGTCTACTTCCCTTATCTTTTCAGTTTAATTACAAGTTGACCATAGGAAATTGATAATAGCTGGACCATTTTTGTTGTTGTTGTTACAATGACAGAAAATTCACATGACTCAATCTATACAATATTTTTCTTCCCCCTGATAGAGTAGGGGTCCCAACACGCCATATGTCATTTTTCCACACAAGCGCTAACAGGAAAGTGTGTGAAATGGGCAGCTTGGCCTCCACCACAGTGAGCTTTGCCCTTAGTGCATGGGTCACCTCCTGGGGCTCGGAAGTCGCTCTTTGCGGAGAGGTTGGTACACCCCGATGTTGATATGTTCCCATAGGCAGGCTTGGCCAGCAGGCACATCACTATGGGGTTTTCAGCTGCCATCTTTCTGTGACCTGTAATCTGTGGTCACTGACCACAGCCCCGTGGTTACGGCACCTGGCGAGTGGGTCTGAAGGTGTCCTCAGCCAGAAAGCAGAATGTGCTTTCAAATCTCGTTCCTCCACTTCCAGCGATGTGTTTGATGGCGAAAGCAGGTATAGCTATTGACTGTTTTGGGGGAGATGCGTCCATCAGTTTGGGATGGAGGGAGTTGCAGGGTTAATTAGTCTAAGATCTGTGCCAGGAAGCTGAGACACAAGGGATAGGATTGGGTCAGACCCATGTGACTGTTCCTCCTTCTTCCTCCATTTTGGCAATAACTACTGGGGGTCCTAGAGGAGGAACTTTCCGGAAGGACCAAGAAATCATTGTTGGGGTCTTTAGGCAGCCCTGTGTGGGCAGTTCCACTTCCTCACATTTTACCAAAGACTCTTCTGCTGCTGTTTCCTTTTACTTCTATTATTTTATCAGCTGCCTGTCAGGCTCTTATTTAGTGATATCTTTTTGTGAACAAAGTAACCACTCATCTAGTCCTACTTCCAGATGGAGAGATTTGGGTTTCCCTGGACACTGCAGATTTTCCAGTGGCCTACGGCGTTACAGATGACAAATTGGTTGGCCCTATAGGGTGGAAATAATCTTAGTTGGCCCTATAGGATGGAAATGGAAATCTCTAAGATGTTAAATTATGTTAGAAACTTCCCATGGATGCTGTGCAGGATGACAGAACGTTCTTGTCTTTGCCTCGGCTCTTGAGACATCTGGGGTCAAAAGGCCTTGGTGATGCCTTCTTTGAAAGTAACAGCAACATGCCCAGGAGAGATGAGGGCATAGCCAACCGAATCTGCCCATGCAAATGTGTTGCCCCCAAAGTCACTGTTATTCATAGGATCCCCTAATAGGCAGCCCTTGTCCTGCCTGCGTTCACATTGTGCATTTGGGTCATCAACTCAGGTGGGCAGCGTTTGTGTTCTCACTGTCCTTCTCTCTCAGTGGACTGGAACTGCATCTTCTGCAAGGTCAAACTAGAAATGTTGAAGACATCCGTGAGCCTGGCATATTGAGTGGCCCCCATCGGTTGCAATAAACCAGATCATCTGTTGTTGTTTGGGCAGTGAAGGGAAGGACGCGCATCAGTCCCTAATGTGTGGGGCTTTGGTCAGCCCTTCCACTTGAAAAATAAATTCAAGGACGTTTTGTGACAAAGGCAGGAGGGCAAGAGCTGATGTGCGGCCTGGCCGTGACAAGCGTCTGCGTCCAAAGTCCGTTTCTTCCATGGTGCTTGGGGGCATCGGAGTCATTCTTTCCCAAAGATGCCCTAAGCTTGCCCAGGGAAGTTACGAACGGGAGGAGGAAGAGGAAGGACATTTCAGAGCAGCCCTAAAGTTGCTATCCAAAAAAATGTACTGATTCACAAGTAATTTTCTGAACTCTGGAATGCCTCCTGCTCTCTGCTTCCCTCTCTGTGATGCCAGAGGGAGGGAGAAGACGCGATGGCAGCACAAGGAAAGCCTGGGCTGTGGCTTTGGGGCCTCTTTCACCCTTGCTTGCGGTCAGGGGCTCAGGTGTGTGCCTCAGTGTGCCGTACCCCCTCGCCTGCTGGCAGCTTCCCCTTTCCGTGGGGCCTCATCAGCGGAGGGTCCTGCTCACACCCCACCCACGCCCACCCCTCAACTGCAGCCACAGCCCCCACAGGTTGCCATTCTCTTCTACTGTCTGGGGGCAGTCGCTGACCTTGTTCCCGTTGATGGCACATTGTGTTTATAATCGGGGCACAAAAATGGGGAGGACATCAGTACAGCTACTGTAGGGGTTCCTTGTCTCACTGGAGGGCCTGGTCAGGACTGTTCTGTGACATCACCTTCCTTCCAGGAGCATCTCACTCGCTCAGGGATTCTGCTGACCTCTCCTTTTCTTTTGCTTTATGGGTCTGCTCTCACTGTCTTTCCTTTCCCTACCCTTTTGGCACAACCCCTACAAAATAGTTGTTTTGTGGAGACTCACTCCCTTAAGCCACTCTAAATTACATAATTAGAAATCAAATTTTTATTTTTATTTTTTTAATTTATTTTTTTATTTTTTAAAGATTTTATTTACTTGACAGAGAGAAACACAGCTAGAGAGGGAACACAAGCAGGGGGAGTGAGAGAGGGAGAAGCAGGCTTCCCGCTGAGCAGGGAGCCCGATGAGGGGCTCGATCCCGGATCCCCGGGATCATGACCTGAGCCGAAGGCAGTCGCTTAACCAACTGAGCCACCCAGGTGCCCCCAAATTTTAATTTTTAAAAGCTTACTGAGTTTGAAGGAACACCATCTGGGAAACAGAAAGATGGCTGCGTGGCTCAGTCAGTTAAAAGCATCTGCCTTTGGCTCAGGTCATGATCCCAGAGTCCTGGAATTGAGCCCCAAGTTCGGGTCCCTGCTCAGCAGGGAGTCTGCTTCCTCCCTCTGCTCCTCACCCCACTTGTGCTCTCCCCCTCTCGCTCTCAAATAAGATCTTTAAAAAAAAAAAAAAAAAAGAATGAAAAATAGCTAGAAAATCGTCAACAACCAAGCAGCTGCCTTTTGCCTGTTTTCCCCTTGGTGGTAGACATTGTCACTCCTTAGTACCACAGGAAGGATGAATTCCCTGATCAGTCCCATTTGAAACAATGATTGTAGCAGTAGGTACTTTGTATCTTTCGAGGTGACCTTCCATGCATTCCCAGTAGCTGCATTTGGCAGAGTGACCTGCGTGGTCAGATTCATTTGTGTCAAGCTTCCTCCTCCTGACCCCTGCTTCCTGGGGCATGGCCTCTCTGCTGGGAGGAGCTGATCTGGCACAGCAGGGAAAGGGCTGGGGCACCAGGAACTGGGACCCCTTGTTTGGTGATCAGTTTTTGGTTGTCCAAGGAGGGGCAGGATAAGCTGTTGGGCCACTGTGTGCCTTCTCTTGTCTCTCCCCAGCCTCATCCTCCCAGGAAACGCAGATGCCTTCTCACCTGACCACAGGGTTTCCAGGAGAAAGCTGAAAAGAGTGGCTTAGGGTAATTTTGTGCCTTGGAGGTGGAACCATTTTGCTAAAATCTCAGGAATCCTCTTTTGAGTCAGAGTAGCTCTCAGAGCAGGGGTGCCCAGCGTTCTCTGCGTTTCTCAGGGGCCTCCCACCTCCCTCAACGACAGTGTTAGCTAATAACTACCTTCAGCAGGGGACCGAAAGCTGTAATTCAGAGCCTTTGTTTTTTTCAGCGTGAACATCATAAAATGTTACTGCCACTTCCTTTGACTAAACTTTCTTGCCAGTTTGGAATCTTAAAAATCTATTAACCATATACCCTTTTAAAAGTAAGGTTACTCTTCATCAGAGATGATTTCCTGTCTGTCCTTTGTTCCTTTGATAGTCAGCTAATGTGCTTGAGGATTCTTAAATGGGAAAAATGAAGAATTTACATATGCAGATGACTATTTAAATATATACCCTTTTATTATTCATGTTATATCAAATAACAGGCCAATGTAGTTTGTTTCACTGGACTCCTTGTTCTGTTACTGAGCTCAGTATTTTGATGCTTTCCTTGTCTGTGTTTTATAAAATGTTGTGAATTTTGTCGTTCAAAATAATTGGCATTTCATAGGTTTCCTTTTGAAACATGTGCGGACAAGTCCCCAGCTCAGACACCAGTTTGTTAAGGTTCTTGGGTCAGCCCAGTGTGGCTCGCTGCTGTGAGCTGACCTGGAAATGTAAAGGCTTTGATGAGGTTGCTGTGAGACACGCATTCCAGCTGGGCCTGGGGACAACACCTATCTTCTCCCCCCGGGGAGCCACTGCTGCCTTGCAAGCCTCTCTACTAAGTAAACAGGGGCTGTAAGGGGAGAGGGGAACTGAGAAGTTTATAGGACATTCCCTGCGTCCAGGAGTGATTTATTAATATCTGTGGGAACTTTAATTTGGTATAGACTCCCTCTCAATTTAATAATATGAAAAGCCTTAAATAAAACTATGCATGCTAGTCTATGTGCTTTTTTATATCAGTAAATAAGCTTATGCTTGCCAGTTTTGTACACGGTTACGAGGTGTGTAAAACTGACTTTGACAGTATTTTTTGCACTGTTTCTTATCTGTTTTTATAAAGTCTTTAGATAATGGTCCTAGTTGAATATTGTTTATGTTCTCACCGCCCTGTCATTGCTGTAAAGTGTTTCCTGTGTGCCTTTACAAATGGGAGATCTTTATTCTGTTTTGTAAAAGATATCTATTGACTTCCATATGCAATAAACTTTTTTTTTCTCCAGAGAAAACAGTTGAATTTTCTCTCTTCTGTGCTGCGTACGTGTTTGCATTAGACAAAAGCACCTACATCCTTTACTTTTAGGATTGTTTTCATAGGCAAAGGTGTCTGGTAAAAATCTGCTTTTTTACTATTTTAAAGCCCTTTATCTCTACCCACTTTTCATTCTTGAATAACTTGATCATACTGAAGAATTCATCCGAAATTTCCAAAGTCGTCATGGTTATATATAAAAAAAAAGACGACATAATCCAACAAGGGTGGTCACTTGGAATGAAGCATACACAGAAAGGGATCTTTCCCACTGATAAGCACCAAGTCCCTTCCCCCAGCTGTCACTTCCTCAGACCCCGCCCCCGCTGCTCTGGGACACCCACATTCTTAGTTTGTCCTTCAACAGCTCCTGTCTAGGTTTTAAAACGGCTGCCTTGCCCATTTTTTCAACCTGTCAACTGCCAGAAACATCCACAGTGAACCCCTCGTGATGAGGGGGACACTATCTATCCTTTGAGGAGAACAGGACAAGAGACTTGCTTCTGGGTTAACCCATTTGCACCCATCTCTCCACAAGGAGTCTACCCACTGAGGGCCCAGCATATTTCATGACACGTGAGTGAGAATACTGTGAGCCGCTCTGGGGTGAGAGGGGACGGCACGTGTGTCTCCTTAACGTAGAAACTGCTCTGTGTATGTGTTGACGGGGGCAGGAAAGCAATTACAGTTCTTGAAAAACTCCATAACATTAAAAAAAAATAATAGACAAAGTGCTGGTGGAAATGGAGAGAAGCAAAATGAGAAGAGGTACATATGCTAATTTGTTTTCTCTTTCATGGACTGAGTACACGGACTCAGTTTATTTTCTTCAGATAACAACAGAAAAAAAAGAGTCTTATCATATAACTCTGAGATACACAGATCTGCTGGTGGTTACTGATTTATCTCCAGACTGGCAGCGGAGTGCAGGAAGGAAATTTTTTAAGAAAGAGAAGAAAACCCAGAGAGCAAAAGATAAGTATAAGGAAAACATACACAGACATGCAAGGAAATGACAAAGGCAGGATCAAATATATCGATTGTGATTTTACATCTTGATAAAAATAAATGGGAAAACGTTATGTGACTTACCAGTTACGAAGCAGGATGGAAGAAAAGAGCTCATTCATAACGGCTGTGGAAAACATAGGACCTAGGAATGAAGATCAGTATGTAGGACCTATATAAACAGCCTGACCCATTTTGAGGCAAAACAGACAAATAGATAACTCACCACATTCTTAGACTCACAGAGAGGTCAGTGCTCTGTGTATCACTCTAACTGCAGTTCTAATAAATACTGAATAGCACTTTCATGGGGAAGGAGGGAAAGGCCAAGAGTGGGCTTGGCCAAAGGATACTCAAGGACTATGGAGGGCAAAACGTGGGAGGACGCTCAGAATAGGTCAAGAGAACACAGAAAACGAGCCCTACTAGATACTAAGAGTTGTTTTACAGAGCCACAATAATTCAGAATATAGAAATAAATCTAAATCTTAAGGACCGTTTAATGGGACGTTTTCGTATCAGCAGAGGAAAATCAATGCTGCTGCCATAAGTGGCTAGCAATTTTGAAAATTAAAAATTTTAAAGAGTACCTACAACCGGATATCTTCCTATTATATCCCAGCTAAAGCAAAGACTTTATAAAAATTATTTCTTTTCTTCATTTAAAGATGAAACATTTTCTTTCTTCATTTAACGATGAAAACTTTCGATAGCAAGTGCCGTGAAAAATAAAGTGAATGGCCAACCAGGGAAAAAAGTTTTTTTAGGACATGGCAAAGGCAAAGAGCGAATATCCCAAAATACATTGAACTCTTATAAATTATTTGACAGAGTTGCCTGGGTGGCTCAGTCGGTTAAGCACCGTACTCTTGATTTCAGTTCAGGTCATGATCTCAGTGTCAGGAGATCAAGCCCTGCAGCAAGCTCTGTGCTGATGGGGAGTCTGCTTCAGATTCTTCCTCTCTCTCTGCACCCTCCTCCCCCGCTAAGAAATAAAATCTTCAAAAATGTCAACTTGCAGAAAACGAACCTTTAAGTACAGGAGAAAGTGTCCCCTCTCATTAATACATGCCTAGCAAACAAAATAATCCCACAGTAGACCAGCAAAACAATTTCAAATGGTGCGTTTTTATGATGGTAGAGGAAAACTGATACTACAGACTGTCTTCTTCGTACTTGATGCATTTTTTTTAAAAAAAGGAAATGTGCCCAAATTATTTAAGTTTTCATGATTGGATCCTGAAAATCTACTTTTAGGACTCTAGACCCCAAAATGCTACCACCTGAGAACAAAGTTCTATGTGGAAGATTGTGCCCTGTGGCACTGTTCTGATAATAGCAACCTGGAAAAACGGTGTCCATGAATAGAATGAGTAAATTACAACCCACTGAGTGCAATGTTCGGATTCTGAAAAGGATGAGGCAATTCTGTAAATGCTGGAGTGGAAAGAGGTCCATCTTGTTAAGTCAGAGACAGAGATCACGAAATAATAGGTTCGTACCATTCTGCCTCTCACGAATCTATTTCCATATCTACCTTATGTGTGTGTGGGGAGAACTGGGACCACATCAGCGCATGACCTCCAGGGGTCACCTCTGGAGAATCGGACTGGAGAAGAAAGAAAGAACAGCTTACTTTTTCCCAGTATTTACACTTTTTGAGAAAGTATTACTTTTCTAACATTTACAAAACCAGTGAAGGTGGGTAAACTTATTTTAGGCTTCACTACAGAGCCAATTAGCATTCTCCAAACACTGAACTCTCTGGTGCCGGGCCCTAGGCCTCACTTGGAGGGTGACACAGAGTGTTCTGCATACAGTAGGTGTTCAGAAAGCATCTTACCACACTTCACTGAACAAAAGAATGCATTCTGCCTGCGGAATCCCTACTGTGTGCAGTTACCCATGCGTATGAGACATGTGTGTACGTGAGATGTGTGCACATGGCGGCCAATGAGGCCTGAAGGGTAACGTGCAGGATTACAGCTGTTCGAGCTGCTTGCAGCTATGGAGGAAAGCTGGAGTGTAGACTCCATCAGGCTTTCATTATTACCAGGGGGTAAGTGCCTCTCTTTGGACCGCGGCAACCTTCCCCAGGAAACAGCAGGGCCTGGGTGCGGGGAGGGAGGGTGGTGCAGGCAGGCCAGGCTCCGTCCTCCCAGGAGGTTGCTAGCAAATAGCGCCCAGGCTGCTGCCCTCCGGGTTGTGGGAAGCCGGATTCCTGCTGGCCACGTGGGGACAGATCAGTGTTTGTTCATTAACAGAGTTGGTAAGGAAAATTTTTTTTCCTTCTCCAGCTTACCCTGGAAGGTTTCCAAACAAGGAGAGTCCTGCATAAGAACAATCAACAGAATGAGGAATGAAAAGTCTGCTTTCAGACTTGGGGGCGGGGCAAAAACAACAACAACAACAACAACAACAACAACAAAACGTTCAGAAAGCAAAGGGAGGCATCTTTATGCCTTAAAGGGATTCCAGATACTAGACCAAAGACTCAAAACAGACACCACCTTCCCTTGCCACGGTGGGGCACTCAGGTCACTCCATTGCACCTTCTTTCTTCCTCCAAGGTCGCAGAGCCCTGAGAGCTAGTGCAGGCTGAACCCTGACGCAGAGCGGTGGGGACTGTCCCTCCTGGACCCAGCACCCACCGCTGCCGTGAGCTCCTCCCCACAGACAGAAGAAGAGAGAAACTTCAAATACCGTTACCTTTTTTATTCTCCCTCATCATTTTGATGTGTTCAGAACATTATAACAGCCATGAAGTGAAAAATAATCACTTTTTTTTAAAAACTCAAATCTGTCCAAGATCTATTATGAAACCATGCCATTATCTCTTAGGGGAATGCAAGCATTCCGAAACTATTTTGGTACTAAGAGTAAAGATGAAGACCAACTT
>PITA01014185.1:31795-54629 GCA_004023965.1 Spilogale gracilis | reverse complement strand
CGTTTTGGGGTATTTGTTTTCAATGGTTCAGCTCTGCGGGCTTCCTCCCCCACTCCCCTGTCTCTGGGGGCAAGCCTCCAGACCCTCCAATTTGTTTCTACCTTTTTGCCGATGTTCTTTGTCTCTCGTGGCGGTCCAGAAGTGGGAAATATCACATTTCAGGCTGGTTTCATGGGTGTTCACGGTGGTCTTGTAATGGTTTTTTTTGCTGGAATTCAGTTCTCTTCAGGGAACTCCCCGAAATGCGGTCACCTGGCCTTCCGCCATCTTGACCCCGCGGGATTCTGTCGTGGTATCTTTCATTGGATCTTTAACTTTGGAGGACAGAGAATATATCCAAGGAAAGGGAACTTCGTGTGTGTGTGTGTGTATACACAAAATATGTCAACATCAGCTCTGAGCACAGAGTTTTATATATTGTTAGGTATTGTTTGTAGGCACTCAAGCGATATTGAATGAATGAATGAATGAATGAATGAATGAATGTTCAAGAAAGGAACAATGTATTTTAAGCTAAATGTCTTGGATGGCTGTGGGGAGAGGCAAGTCCTAACAGAAGAGTAAGATTTTAGTTAGTTATAGAGATAGGAAGTCCTTCTAGAATGGGAAGTTCTGGGAGGCACCTGTATCACTCAGTTTGAAGAGCATGCAACTCCTGATCTCAGGGTCATGAGTTTGAGCCCCATGTCTCATGTAGAGATTACTTTAGATAGGTAGGTAGGTAGATAGAAAGATTGATTAGAATGGGAAGTGTTGGAAGATAAGTGTCTCCTGCTGAAAGTAAATCTCTGGAAATAGAATGTGAAAAAGAACATACTAAGTCTGCATTAGTCAGTATTATTCAGTTTTGTCACAGTTGTGCTCCTCAACGGTAGTCCACCAATATCCATGTATTTCATTTAACATCAGCAATTCCTTATCGGAACTCATTAACTGTGGAATTTGTATAAGGTGGTTAAGGCCTTGAGTGATACTTTTAGTACAGTCAAGTTTTACCTCAGATCATACACATCTTGCTGTCACTGTTTTATTGTTATTCTTTGGTTCTCAAGATTCCTAAACAGCACACTATGTCTTATCTCTTTTACTTTTGAACAGACTGAAATTACAAGAATTGGAAGCAGCATTTAACTTATGATTTGTGGGAATCTGCTTTATTTTGTAGACAGAATCACTATTAATAGTCATTGAATTTTTAGGTGGAATAATTTTCCAAGCATTCCATACTGGAAACTCTCAAGCATTACAACTTTCAAAATTCAAAACATACATGCACATGTTTATACACACACACATATATATATGTATATTTGTGTGTGTGGTGGGTATAAATGATCTAATTTAAAGTTAATTATTTGAATTATTTTAGGTGTACCAGTCCATTGAACTCTTTCCTAGTTGCTTCTAAACTAAGTTATTTCCTGGAAAATCAACTGAAATTCTTCAAATGATCTCTGAGTGGATCATTTACTCTTCCCAAGAGCTGTTCTGTTGTTGTTGTTGATCCCAAGAACAGTCTTCTCTAACTGCATCTTCTGAATACTCAGAGAATCTTTATTCTGAAATTTGAAAAGGTTTATCTTGTCTACACACCTGTATCTGGGCAGGAAATTTTCTTAGAAAATGGTATTTCAATTTGTAATGATCTGTAGAGGATACCATACCGCCTCTCTTGGTAGCTTATTGCCATACCTGATAATCTAGATAGTCAGCAAGTATTTCGTGATGTGCAGTCCACATCTCTCCTGCTGCTTTGGCTTGTTCCATTTGATTGTTATGATACTGATGTTATCCTGTTCACGATCCTTTTCTCAAGGCCAGGCAATCACAGCATTTATAACTGAGTCGATAGTTATGGTCATATTCCAGTTTCCTTAAGTGCCTCCATCTTGAGCTGCCCTCTGAGTCCCAATTTTTGTAATGTGGCTGAGGAGCTGTGAGAATGCCATCTGTTTGCAAGAATGGGGCCATACACTTAACTCTGAAGATGGCACTACTCATCCAAATCAAGATTGGAGACTCAGAGAAGCTTTCTTGCACAGCTAGGTTGACCCTCACTTTGTAGAGAGTTGTGACTATTTGAGAGTAATTGAATGGAAAGATGAGCCTGGCATAGCATTTATATAGCATTTTTGTTTATTGAGTATAGTTGCTATACTCAGCTTTGTATAAAGCATGGGAGTAATAAGATCAAATTAAGGAAAGCTACTTAGCTGGAATAGCAGGGAAGTTCCCTAATGAAGAGATCTGATAGACCATGGAATAGTCTTCCCCAGGAATGCTGGTCTCATTGAGATGTGGTTACTTACCATGGAACTAAATCGTTCCCCACTGGATGCATCTCAGGCTCTTTTCATTTTGGTTTGTGACTTTGATTCAATTGGAAAAGTCTCACATCTGTTGTTGACTACCAAATGTTATGCTTCTTAAATTCTAGTTGTGTCAGAATCACCAGTGAGCTTTTAAATGTAGATTCCTTGGCCTCATTCCCAGAGATTCTTTTTCATCAGGTCTGTGTGTTGTCTTGGAATCTTCATGTTTGTCGCATTTCCTGGATGATTTTCTGATGTACATGTATTGTAAACTCCATTTTGAAAACCCGTGAGCTAGGGCCACCTTGGGAAGAGTCCCAATATTATATTAGGTACACGTGTGAATTTTTATTTGTTCCCTATCCTCATTTTAATAGTCCACTTTGTCCTATCACCAGGGTCCTTTTTACTTACAGAGAGAGATCATGTTGGATGGAGGCATATTTGGTGAAAGGCTAGAGGTTGCTCAGAGATGTGTTCTGCTCCAAAGAACCCCCAGCCTCAGGCAATCTGGCATTCCCTCTCTTTCCTGTGAGGCGGAGTGGGGCACCATCTTCCAAAGTTCTATGGCATGTTTACAATTACTAGAAATAAAAGGGTTAGTGTGGGTTGGCATCTGAAGATATCTAACACCTATAAGCATGAGAATCAAGGTCCAGGCCTTCCAGAGAGGGGACTAGAAAAATCTGTGTCATGTGCTAAAATTCTCACCAGGTGGGCAGAGCATTAGCCCAGTGGTGTAACTATAGTGTAATTTTAGAGAAACCCAAATATACCAATGGAATGAAGATAGTGGAATTGGAACTTGAGAAGAATAATTAAAAGGATCACCTACATGGGGCTTATTCCTCTTACACCACATTTCAGGCTTGCAGTACAAAACTAATTCCAGACCATATCCACTATTGATGACCAAACTCCTCCATCATAAGTAGTAATAATAGCAAAGAGTTATTGGATTCTAACTTTATGGCAGGCTCTGGTCTAATTATTTTATATGTATTAATTCTCATACTGCATTCACTATAGGGTAGGAACTATTAGTATATCTATTTTATAGATGAAAAATTTAAAGATATAGAGGAGCCAAGTAATAATGCCTAAGGTCACACAGCTAATAAGTGGTGGTATATAGACTTGAATTCATGATGCTTGGCTCCACTATGCTAGGCTGCTTCTATTCCACCACAACGACAGTATAAAGTATAATAATTGAAATGACAAAGTCACTAGAACTCAGCAGATTTAATATGGTAAAAGAAAGAATCAGTAAACCTGAAACTAGGTCAGTAGAAATTAACCAGTCTAAATAACACAGAAGGAAAAAAAACCAAAGAAAAATGAAAAGAGCTGGAGAAACCTGTGAGATGACCATCATAAATTTCAACAGACACATAAATGGAATCCAAGAAGGAGGTAAGAGAGATAAGGGTCCAGAAATAGTATTTGAGAAATAATAGGTGAAACCATCTCAGATTTGGTGAAAAACATTAGTCCACATAAAACAAAATCTCAATAAACCCAAAGTAAGATAAATACCTATACACATCATAGTCAGTCTGTTAAAGATGAAGATAAAATCTTGAAATCAGGAGGGGAAAAACAACCAACAATGTACAGAGGAGCATCAATATGATTTATGGCTAACTTATCACCTCACTCAATCTGGCATTGGTAATCAGAGGGCAATGGAATGACATATTCAAAGTGCTGGAAAAAATTGTCAACCAATAATCTTGTATCTAGCAAACCTATCCTTCAAAAATGAAGGCAAAATAAAGGCAATCCTAGATAAAGACGGAGAGAATTTGTTGTTAGCTAACTTGCTTTATAAGAAGTACTAAAGGTTGTCCTTCAGGCTGAGAGGAAATGGTAACAGATGATAACTGAAGTCCACAGCAAGAAATATAAAGAGCTTAAAGAAACAGTAAACATTTGAGTTAGTATGAAATTTTTCACATTTTCTCATTTTCTGTCAACTTTGTTAAAGAGAGAAGATTTTATGAAGCAATAATTATAGCATTGTGTTCTTAATATTAGACTATATTGAACCCAGGACCCAAACTATTAAATTAGTCTATGAAGGGCACTTTTTAATAAATGCTATTTTTAATGAAGATATAAAAAGTGTATTTATGGCATCATGCTCATAAAGCAGGAACTACAAACTACAAAAATTACAAGGAGATATATACATGGCTGCAGAAGTTATTTATTGAGCCTCTTTCAATCCATAACAGACATAATACATAAGAAATAAGCAATGATATAAGTTTTGTGAAAGTTTCAGAGGCACTTGTAAAGAGCATTCTTTATTCATGTGGGACAAGGTTTCATCTATATATTTTTATATAATTGTATAGAGTATATACTTATATTACACATATAAATGTACTATACATATATACCTAATAAATATATACTTATATTTTCTCTAAAAAATCTAAATGAAAATTGAAGAATATATTAGAACATATTAATTATCAAAATACTATATATCAGAATTAAGGGGAAATAGTTAAAGTAGGCATTAGAGGCAAATTCATAGCCCTAAATAGTTATATTAATAATCAAGAAAGAATGAAAATAAATGAATTAAGTTTACCATCCAAGAAATTTTTAAAAAGCAATTAAATCAAAGTAGAAGAAAGTAACAAAATAGAAGTGAAAGTTAATGAAGTAAAATATAGGAAGCAGTAGAACAAACATATGAATCATGAGCCTTTCTTGGATAAAAATAACAAAACAGATGACTTGTTATCTAATCATGAAAAAAGAAAGCTTAAACATAGACAATTTAAAAAAGAGGGAAGTAAGACACTTTAATTTCTTCTGTGACAGACACAGAAACCACTTTGCTCAATTCCTTGCAAATAAACTTGATACCTGAACAAAATGGGTTGTTTTTGTAGGGACATATAATTTAGTAAAAGACAGGACAGGAGGCAAACAAGAATGCAGCTTTATCCACTGGTCATGACTAGGATGAAATGAGCGATTTCAGGCTTTCCTTTGGCATGGTCTGAGACCTTAAGAGAGAACAAATAGGCATTGTGTTTACTCAGTACATTTCTGGTGGTCTGATGTGTTTATTCATCTTCATCTGTATTAATATGTAATGACCAGTTAGAACCTCCCATTTGCTGAATATGCTTGTGTAAATATATCTGCTGGCATTGAATGTTCCTGCTAGAAGAGTAGCAGCACTATGATAGTATCACACAGCCTCTCACCCACGCCCACCCCAGGAGGGGACAACAGAATGGCTTTTAAAAAGGAATCTGTGAAATAAATACAGATGCACTCATCAGTATGTCTCCAGCATCCTTCCTCAATATTTCTGTCCCTTCAAAGGTTGCTAGGCAACCCAGTAGAAAAATAGCCAAAGCCCTTGTAAAGAAAAGACATGCTTACAATGTCAGAAAATAAATGTGGGCTTGCTCACTTGGGCTTGCTCACAAACTGCCAGGACTTGAGACATAATTCATTCAGTAGCAATGATTGTAATTGATCTTGAGGATGATGAAAACAATTGACCATAATCTACCCAGAGGAGACATGACTCAAACCACCCAAGTGTGACAGGGGTGCTGCTCTGGTGGTATCTTTTGCCCTTGAAAAGGGCTGCATGTTCAGTGGTTCCTGCTGGGACCAGTCTCTGCCTAAGTCTATTTGATTCCATTCTTGCAGTTAGCACAGTCTCTCTAAAACCTCTTCAGAGTTCACAATTGTTAACACCCAGACCTCCTTAGGAACTGCCACTTCATCTCCCCTGGCATTTAGTATATCTACTTGATTTTAAATGGAGCCTGCTTCTGTGGGCATTAGCATGCATATTGTCTCTGGTCGCCCAGGCTCAGATTGCTCTAAGGAACTGCACAGCCTTCCTACCTGGTGTGTATGCCAGGGTCTGCTCACAGTGACAGGTGTTGATGTTCAGCTGTTAATTTCCCCCATTAGGGACAATGTGGTAGGATCTGATGATACAATCTGTTCATCTGAGGTCTGCCCTGGTTTTTCCTATCTAGAATATATTGCTAACTTTATTGAAACAATAAAAGAAGGAATAGATTTGCAATCTGCCCTTTAAATAGTTTTGCTTTGCTAGGAAAAAAAATCCATAGCAGTCAATTTCTTTTGGTCTATTATAAATTTATTAACAGTGTGTTGTAATTAGGTGCATGGCTTTGCCTCAGAGGACAAATGGTGCTTCTTGAACTGTGACATTAGTCTGATTGTGGTAAAATGACCCATTTGGTTTTACCAGCTGTGACTTTGGAGGGAGCTGAATGGCAGAGGATGTGTAAAACTCAACAGATGAAAACATTCCCAGCTCATACTCCCTAATACTGATCCTTCTGCATCCCAAACAAAATATTCTTTGGGTTTGCTCACTAATGTCTTGGTGATCTGAAGAGTGCTGTGCTTGAGCTGGCTTATCAAAGTGAGCCCTGTTCTCCCATTAATATAATGTAAATTGCTCTGGCAGACTCTAAAGATGTGGTGTTGTCTAATTATCCAAGAGGACTTCCTAAGTGGGGAAGCAGGACAGCACAATGGTTGCAATTGTGCTCTTTGGGATCAGGCTGCCCGCACTGAAAATGGTCTAACTTCTCTAAACCTTGGTTTCTTTATCTAGGAAACAACTGTGTAATGTGTCCTCCAGTTTATGTGAGGGTTAAATGAGTAAATTCTTAGCACGGTGCTTATACATAATAAGCTCCCAAGAAATTAAGGATAAAGACCCCAGAAATTAAATATTAAACTGCACAAAAATAGTCTAGCTGAAGGAAAGTCATGGATTCCTGACTGGGCTTGAGAGAATAGTAGAAAGAACCATTAATCAGCTCCCCTCAGCCTGTTCACTATCTAGCACTTATAACTATGTGGGTAGGAAAGGGGGCCCAGAAGAAGAAGGAATTCCCCTCTGTGGCCATTATCCTGGCATTATCCAAAAGAATCTTGAACCACACTGACTTTCATTAATTCTTTTCTTTCCTAAGAGAAATCTTAGAAGCAGAGAGTCAGGAAAGAATAAGATCAAGTGTCACACTACCTGACTCTTCAGTTTGTCAGCTCACACAAAATGAGACCATAGAAATGGAAAATCACGAAGAGATTAAGTCTGTGTTTGTGATTCTATCTATTCACTGGTCCTTGTTTTGGGTGCCTTTTTCTGAGTTTTTATTCTTGTCTTGCCATTTATCCGAAGTAAAGTTTTGGCCAAGAAAGGTTTATAATAAGATGCTTTCCAGAATATTCCCATTTCAGTAAGGAGCTTCTGGGATAAAAGACAGCGAGTCTTAATGAGGAGATTTCATGCACCATGACAAAACAGATTTTTTAAGCCTGGGAAGGTTTCCTTTATCTCTTCGTTACCTCTGAAATAGATCTAGCAAGTGCACCTAATGTCGGGGATACTGGACTCATTCAGTTGACAATGGCTGGAGGTAGTCTATCGCAAGCCTGAAATAGAAATTTCCTAAAAAAATTTAATTTAATCTAAAAATAAAAAAGAACATCATAATACTCCAGCATCTCTCTGTTTTCCCATTCACTTCCTTCCTGCACCAGTTATCAATTTAGTGGTTTTCAGCTCCGATGCTACTCTTCTTTGCCCACATTCCTCCTTTGCCATATGGCAGATGTTAGGCTTTGTCAGTAGAGGGCACTGGAAAACCACTGCAGGAGGAAAGGGGCCTCTTCCTGGTTTAGGTGTACTTTTTTCTTCTTGTTTCTATGGCTTTTGTCTCCAAGTGACATTTGGGACCCCCAGTGGTGCTCACCCTACAGTGAGTTTTACCAGTACTCATTGAGCAGCTTCCCACTTAAGTGTCAAGGGCATCCTGGCAGGTGGCTTCCTGTTTGCCAGCCCTGGCTTGCCTCACCTTAGAGAGCTTCACCACCTGTGGGTCATAGTCCCATCCTTTCCAGAGCTGGTCTCAGACCCACTCATTGAAGGTGAATATATGGTGTGTCTAAGCATTCTGGTGATATAGAACCACTCCCCAATTAGGGTGGCATTTTAAGAAAAAAACAGCTTTATACATTGGCATGAAAGTCACGGTGATGGGGTAGTGGGCTGAGGGACAGGCAATGCTAAACAGACATGCTAGACATGCTATGCTTTCCTGAAGTATCCCTTGTTTTTGGTGGTAGGTTTGGTGATAAGGGAGAAGTGAAAGGAGCTGAGATATGCTTCCCCAAGTTCACCATCTGTATACATCACACCTGATCCTCGAAGATCTATCAGTTTGGATCCAATCAGAAGGCAGAAAAACACTATTAATTTGAACAGGGAACATGTAATATAAATAATTATTTACTCATAATAGGGGATTAGATACTGAGGAGTAAAGAACTCTAACAAGTACAAGAAGAGCAGATACTGGAAAAGAGATACTACCTCTAGCTGAGATAGGATACCCAAGGAAGAAACGAATTTAGAAAAGCCCCTGACCCAGAACCAAGACTGAGACTCAGACGTCTCTGGGAATGGATACTTCAGGAAAGCACAGCATGTCTAGCATGTCTGTTTAGCATTGCCTGTCCCTCGACCCACTACCCCATCACTGTGACTTTCATGCCAATGTATAAAGCTGTTTTTTTTTCTTAAAATGCCACGCTAATTGGGGAGTGATTCTATATCACCAGAATGCTTAGACACACCATAATATTCACCTTCAGTGAGTGGGTTCCCACAGAACCCGCATAAATAGTCCAGAATTTGGTGATAGGGAAACATTTCGAAAACAACCCGATGTAATAGAAACACATCTCTTTACAATCATGAATTAACAGATACTGTATTTAAAACTGTGCAAAAAAAATAGACTTGTGGCTTCCACTCTGTGCATGAAGGACCACTGAGGAAAAGGGTCATTAGTCAGCCTTTGGGCAAGGTCTACTTCCCTGATACATTAGACTTCAGCAGCGGAACTTGATGGCATTGCGGAGTTCTTGTTGAAGGAGGAAATTGAAAAACCAGGTGTCAGCAAATGATCACATTGGCTCACACACCACTTGTCACCTCCATCGTTTCTATGGACATGGCAGCTTTTATTGTCCTTGACTTTCTCCTGCACTCAGCATGCATGGAGGAGTTTCTTGTGTGCCCTATGTGTTTGCATAAGGAGAGTACGGTGGAGAGAAAGGTACCCCAATGAGTTTTAGAGACAATGAGAAAATGCTACATTTGAAATGTCGGTGTAGTGGCCAAAAATTAATAAAGTTCTGTAACACACTCAATATCAAACATAGGCCTGGGTAGTAACCCCTGACAGGGAACATAATGTAATCTTGAGATTCTGAAGTGACCTTTGAAACAGCTTCTTTTAGGACTAAAAAGCCAGAGGAAGTGAGTATCTTGTCACTTACTGGTGGTAAATGGCTTAGAATGGGTTTGTTATGAACCCTGTGATTTGATGTGTAACTTTATATTTTAAGGATTACAGCTTAACACTGCAAATGGTGTTATTTTAGGGATAGGGTCAAATTTGGTTATTAAGAATTAAAATCAGGGGTGCCTGGGTAGCTCAGTCAGTTAAGTGTCTGCCTTTGGCTCAGGTCATGATCCTAGAGTCCCAGGATTGAGCCCTGCATCAAGCTCTCTGCTCAGTGGGGAGTTTGCATCTCACTCTGACCCTCTGACCTTTTCACCCTAATGCCGTCTCACTCAGTCTCTCTCAAATAAATAAATAAATCTTAAAAAAAAAAAAAAAAGAATCAGGGATGCCTAGGTGGCTCAGTCAGTTAAGCATTTGACTTTTGATTTTGACTCAGGTCATGATCTCAGGTCTCAGGGCTGTGAGTTCGAGCCCTTTGCCAGGCTCTGCCACAGGTCTGCTTATCTCTCCCTCTGTCTACCTCCCCGGCTCCCAACCCCTGGCTTGTGCACTCTCTCTTTCTCAAAAAAAAAAAAAAAAATCTAGCATAAAAACACTCAGGTTTAGCCATTTCTTCAGGTCTGTATTTCCTTATAAAGGCTAACATGTCAGGTAACACTTCTGTTAAATAAATTTGTTTGCTTTTTTCTTACTCATCAGTCCCTTGTTACAGAGGTCCCAGTCGGGAACCTAAATGGTAAAGGAAAAGATACTTTTCTTCTCCTATGTTTACTTCCTTCCAGATACCTCACCTAGTGTTCTCCTTGCAGACCTCTTGCTCTCCTTTTCCCTACTTCAAAGGATTGACCCTGATAGGGAGATGACTTTATGGTGGGTTCGGCACTTAGCATGGATGTCTTTTCCAGCTGGAGCTGTCATTCACATTTACTGAGGTGTGTTGTATAGCCTTGTGATTCTGATTGCTGTGTCAATTTCATAACCTCTGTTTTCTGGTTTTAAAAAAATATCTTCAACTATTTAATTTTTAATTAATTTATCTTTAGCAGTTTTATATCATATGTATATTTTGAATAAATCTTGGTCTGTGCCCCATATGTCAAAGTCATTACCCAGAGATACTCACTGTTCAATCTAGGTAGCATATTCTTGCAAGTGACAGAATGGAATCCAGCAGCAGGGTTAATTCAAAGCCTGACATGGGTGGAGGTGAACAATTCAGAGTTCCCATTCACAATGTCTTCTGTGGAATGGTGACTTAGGGGCACACTTCACAGCCCTGCAAAGCCTTTTCATGGTCACTTCGTCCTCGTCTCTGGAATTGCTTACTGGGCCACCTTCAAGATGAGTCAGTTTGTGCCTCCTCTGTTCTGCATTTAAGTTACATGGTAGGATCCTAATGTCCAGAGACCAATGTTCAGTGTTTGGCACCTAAGAAACCTTTTAAAACTTAGAACTCACACATGATATGTGGTCTGTGTAAACCATTTCACTCTTCGTTCTGATAGTGAAAAAAATAGAAATTGCCTGAATATCAGTGAGTGAGTGGATAAACAAACTATAGTATACCCACATTATGGAATACTCTTTAGGTATCAGGTTGGCATGGGATGAAATTTAAGCCATGTTGTTGAATAGAAAATAGAAGTACCAGGACACTCATATGTAGCATTTAATCCCATTTCTACTGTCCGTAACTATGTGTATGATAAAATTTATATTGCTTATTTACTATATTTATTTATATACTTATAGCACAGCAGAACAGTCTATATGCATTTATAGAAAATATTAAAAATGTGTATAAAAAGGTTTGAAAGATTACAAGGCACACTGATATGGGCAAGAGTCTGGGATTAGAGGTGGTAGTGAAGAGGTACTTGACTTTTTGCTTTCTATTGAATGAGTGCAGGATGAGATGCCCCAGAATGTGTCACTTTGGCATAAAGATTACTTTGAGTTAAAGGTAATCAAAACCCCGTAGATGCAGGAAAAGCTCTCTGTCTCTCTCTCAACTGCCTCAATTTGCATTGGGAAGGAGAGACTGTACCAGGAAGAGAGTTATGAACAGAGACTCTCCTCTACCTAAAAAATGGTCTGCATAATAGGGCAAACCTTTTTTTTTTCCAGACATTGCCTTTCACCTCCTTGCTAATAGTCTTTTTCCCCTTTGTGTTCTCAGGCTCCTACCTCTCTCTTTAGCTCTTAAAATCTTCATGTTGCCTCGTTGTCTTCGGAATTCCATGTCTGTGTGGATTCCCATACATATGCTATTAAATTGGACTTTCCCCTGTGAATCTCTCTCATGTCAGTTTGATTCTAGAAGGACCATATGGCAGAGGAAGGACTTCTGCCCTGACACTATGTTTCTGCACTGGAAAACTTTCTATATTAAGATGGAGTCCTTCATTATGAATAAGCATAAAAAAATTTGAAGTAAACCATTTTGAACAATTAAGATGAGCCCTAGGGAGAAAAGCAACTTTGGCTAGGGCTAGGTGGTGTTACTTAGTGATGAGACATAGATACACACTTAGCCATTCAACCTCATAAATGAATCTACCAATTATAGATCAAGATGGCAGTTCTGCTGCTGTGGTTAATACTCTCAGAACAGTTAATTGTGCTCAGTGTCTTACTTTATTGCTTTTATGAGTAAATAAATAGAACACCATCAGAACACACTTCCAAGAGTTTAGTTAACTGCATGTTAAAGATTATTTATTAGTTATTATACTAATGTATTTATGTCTTCCTCTCTATATTCTCCCTTTCCTTCCTTAACACCCTTCTCTCCTCACCAGCTGGTGTATGTACCCTGTAGGACTTGCCTCAAAGTCCAAACTTCCAGGAAGCTTTTCTTAATTAACTCAGTCTCATTGAGGAATTTTTTATTCAGCATCTCTTTGGTGAGTGTGCTTCTGTGTTTGAGGACTTCATTTTGCACCTTCTAGAGGTGTTGCTTGCTAATCGTTTTTCTCTCATTTTTTGCATGTATGTTCTCTTAATTAATCTTCCAGTGCAATGGACTCTTTGTGAAATAAAATACAGAAAACTGTGAGGTTTATGACTATCAAGATAGAAATACTTGTTTAAAACCTGACCTGTCCACTTTCTGTTTGATGTTTTTAAGAAAATTTCTTCTTTTAAGCTGCATTTTCCCCACCTGTGTAACTGAGGTAGTAATTTCTATTTCATAGGATTGTTTGGCAAGGAGATTGGTGGTAGTTAGCACTCAACATGTGGTAGTTATTAGTATTGATCTCCTCCTGTCTCTAGCCCACTATGCATATGTGTATAATGGTCCTAACATGAGATAATGTCTGTGATGAGATTTTAATCATAATTTATTTACTCCTTTTGGTCTGATATATTCTGGGATCTGGGGACATTCAGGTTTTAGAAGAACAGAGATGAGGCTTGTATTTTTAAATCCAATCCAAATAACCATCCATGGGGACTCCTTTATTCCTCAGATCTTGCTTGTGTGAATAATTTAGTTAGAATTTGCTCACATCCATAGGAGCTGTTTCACTTTGTCTAATTTTACGTCACTTTGGGGACCAAGTTATATTTTGTCCTGGCATCATTTCTTGACTTACTTGCAATAAATGGTATTTGTGTGCATTCATTCATGTAGTCATTCATTCAACAAAAATTTATGGAGTGCTGCTGTGCTGAGTACTAAAGATACACATGAAGCATGAGTAGGAGCATACCAGGTGGACAAATTGGGGTTAGCACTCTAAACCGAAGGTACAGCATATGCAAAGGCCCTGAGGCATGAAATAACAGGACTTGCTTTAGGAGCTACAAGTACAGTGCAGTACAGTATTGCAGCATCAGGTATACATGGGGAAGTGGTTTGAGATGAGATTGGTAGATGGACAGGCAAAGCAATTTGTATGTCATGGTGGCAGTGTGGATCTACCAAAGAATTTTGAACAAGAAAATAACACGGTTAGATTTGTATGTTATAAAGAAATTCTAGCTGCCAAGTGCAAGATGGATTAGAGGGAGATGAGGATAGAAAGGGAGAGAAAAATTAGGAGGGTACTGGAGTAGTCTGGGTATGAGATGATAAGTGACTACATTAGGACATGAAAGAGGGGATGAGGTGATTAGAAAGGAATTTAGGGAGTAGAATTGATGGGACTTGGTACTTGATTGATGTATTAGTTTTCTATTGCTGTCATAACAGATTACCACAAATTTAGCTGCTTAACACAGCACAAATTTATTATCTTCTAGCTCTATAAGTTAGAAATCTGCCATGGATCTCATGGGGCTAAAATCAGAGTGTTGGCAGGGCTACACCTCTTTCTGGAGGCTGTAAGGGAAAATCGGTTTCCTTATTCATGCTGTTCCTCACATTTGTAGAATTGAGGTCCCCATTTCTTTGCTGGGTATCAGCAGAGGCCCATTCCCATCTTTCAAAGGCTACATACATTCTTTGGCACCTGACACCCTTTCCTTGCCTTCAAAGCCAGCAGTGGCAAATAAGAGTCCCTTTCATATTTCAGATCTCTCCTACCTCTTCTTTTTGCTTCTCTTTTCTGCTTTAAAGAAGTAGAGATTAGGAGTACCTGGGCGGCTCAGTTGGTTGGGCATCTGACTCTTGATTTCAGCTCAGGTTGTGCTCTCAGGGCCATGGGATTGAGCCCTGTGTCATGGTCCTCACTCTGGGGAATCTGCGAGAGATTCTCTCTCCCTTTGCCCCACCCCACAACACTCATGCTCTTTCTCTTGCTCTCGCTCTCTCTCTCTCTCTCTCTCTCATGAGTAAATAAATCTTAAAAAAAAACCTAAAGGACTAGAGATTAAATGGAGTCCATCCAGAGAATTCAAGGTAATTTACGTCCTTAGCCTTAACCACATCAGCAAAGTCCCTTTTTGCCATGGAAAGTCGAGTATTCATAGGTACTGGGCATTAGAATGTGGACTTATTTGGGGAGCCATTATTCTGCCTTCTCCAATTGGTTATGGGATAATGGAAGAGGGTAGAACCTAAGTTTCTGACTCCAATGACCAAGTAGAATGCAGATTTAGGGAGAAAAGAGAAGTTTGGATTTGAACAAGGTGGAGGGAAAAACCTAGAGAGAATCAGACTGCCCCAGATTATCAGTTTGCATCATGCCTGGCATGTTCAAATCCAAACATGCTCCTGGGAAATCAAAATGAAACATCTAGAAAGTAGTTGGATGCACTAGGCAAAAGACAGAGGAGAAATCAAGGCAGGAGACAGAGATTAGGGAGCCACTGACAGGTAGTGAGCCTCAGTGAATGCAGAGAATGGGAAGAGAATAGGGCCAAGAACAGAATGCTGGGGCCAATAATATTCTAGGTGCAGCAGAGAGAGCAGCACTCACTAAAGGAACTCAAGCATAGCCTACAGGGTCTCAGTTTCTTTGTGACACATTTCTTCCTTTCTCCTCTGCCTTGCCTGTTTTCTCCTCATTCCCTGGTTTTCTGCCTACTCATAGTTTCTGCTTCCTAAAACTTTAGCCTGTTCATTGTGCACCGTGACCTCTCCCATCTACCCTGTCACCATGGATCTCTTAGCTTCAACTCTCATTCTGAACTCTTTCATTCTTTTGTTTTGTGTTTATTTTTTTAGTTCAAGGTGGAGGGAAAAACCTAGAGAGAATCAGACTGCCCCAGATTATCAGTTTGCATCATGCCCTGGCACATGCCAGCAGTTTAAATGGGGATTGGCTACCCAGAGGCCAGCTGCTCACCCTAGTCTCTCTTCTCCATTTCCGAAACTAGAATGAATTCAGTTCAGCTGTTCAGAAAAGCAGTTTATTAGGCTTTGGGTGAAGAAGGTTAACTTGATTTCCATTGTGTTTGCTGGACCCAGGTAAAAATGGGTATATAATAGGTTCAGGACTCTCTTTAACATCACCATCATTGCTCCTAGTCTTATGTAGCCCTAATGCTGTCTGTGTGCAGCAGATCATCTTTATAGAAATTGAACTTGGGGTCCAAATCACAGGAGTAAAATCCAGGCAGGCAAAACTCAGATCAAATATTAGTTTCCCCTGATACCTGAAAAGTAGAGTGTTCCTATGAAATCTTTCTTGAGCTGAAATACTGGAAAATGAAGAAACAGTTGCCATTAATTTATATAGAAAAATTTCTGAGCATTCCAAGATCCAAAAGATAACCTTTTTTAGGCTTCTCTGATGCCTTAGGACACATATTGCTAACAGAGGTACAATATAAATTGAGATAAAGTACAGATGCTCACTTACAGGATCCAAGGCTATGGCAGCATGATGATGAGAAGTTGAGTGTAGTTCTGAGGGAAGGAGCTTGGTGGGGCCTCTCTCACTGCTTGGACTTTGCACTGCCCCTATAATGGCTTGCTGCAAAACAAACAATGACCACAGTTTTCACTTTTTGCCTTTTTTCAAAAAACAAAATGTATGTTTATAACATTATCCAAATGAGAGCTGGTTATTTCGATTCACAGTCCTTCTAGTCACTCACATTCATCCATTCTGCAGGCTCTTGGTGAGGGATGCCTTCTTGTCTCTGAATCACAGCTATGCACTGACTCTCCCATCCCACTGAACATGAGGCATATCCTCCCCTTTTGGAGAGAGACCTGCTGGGCAGGGTTGCAGCTTGCATCTGTGTTATTGACACCCAGAAAGGAACGACTGTTATTCTTTGGTGCTCCTCCTGGATGGCAAGAGAACTGATATTTATATTGCCAATGCAAACAAAGTACTATAAAGCCTTCAAACTCCTTTTAGTTTTCACTACACACAGGTAATCGTCTTTCACAAGATCTCTATTGACTAACCTAAGTATGATGGATCAACTCTTGGAAAGACAGGGCACCTAGCTACAAGGTCAGATAAGCTGCTCTGAAATCATATTTCTGTGATGCCGAGCTTCCAAGATGTTTCCTTGTGTGGGGTTCATGTGAGGCCACCAGGGACTGGTGATGGTCTGGATGAGTGATGATATCCTGCTCCCTCCTCTATGTTCTGCTGTAGAGGTTCAGGCCAGCTCAGAAGCCATTGCCCCAGCCTGTAGTTCCTGCTGATTACCAGACTGAAAACAGGAAAGTGCTACACAAGAGTGGATGCTTGCCATCCATTTCTCCAGTGGATTCTTGCTAGATCATTCTTTAATTGCAGCAGAGGGCTGTCCCTTCATGCTCAGCTGGCCAGTGTTGAGCCTACTAGGGTTGTTTCTTTTGTTTTTGTTTTTGTTTTTTAAGATTTTATTTATTTGACAGAGAAAGAGATCACAAGTAGACAGAGAGGCAGGCAGAGAGAGAGTAGGAAACAGGCTCCCTGCTAAGCAGAGAGCCCGACCCAGGACCCTGGGATCATGACCTGAGCTGATGGCAGAGGCTTTAACCCACTGAGCCACCCAGGCGCCCACTACTAGCGTTGTTCTAATCAACTCTGTTTATTCTGTCTACAAGTGACTTCTTGGTCATGGTTAACTGCTTTAGGGGTAAATCAAGTCTATTAGATCGTAAATTGCTTAAGCATGTCTTCTCTTGGAACTGACCTCAGTAAGAGCAGAAGGAGCAGAAAACCTAAGAAGAATAGGGAAAGTTCAAGTTCTGGAAGGGGCTGTAGGAGAGGATGTAGGAGAACCTCACTGAGAGAGGCCAAACTGAGGCCCACAGCTGGAGCCAGTAAGAACAGTTCAGCTCAAATAAGCACTGAAGCCAAAGTTATATGATGGTGCCTTTATTACTTAAAAAATGCCAGGGAAGGATGAAGTTAAATATTGTTGAATAAAATGAATGAGACAGAGGCAGGCTCCAAAATAACTGAAGGGCAACTTTGAGCTGCTTATTCTTTCTAGCTGGGCACACAGATAATTTTCCTTTGGGTCTTTGAATCAGAAGATCCGAAAGATAATTAAATTCTTATACAGAACAGAGAAATCATATACTTCTCTCTTATCACTCTTCCTTCCCTCCTGCTCTCTTTTCAGATCCAAAAGAATCCTAGAGTCTAGCCTCAAAAAGTTACTCATGTTCTTTAAACCCACCAGACTTTTTCTGTGACTTGCTACATGTTTTCTAAGCCTGTTGTGGCTGCCCTCTCTTTCTCTGTCTTGAAGAATCCATCCTAATCTTCAGGGGTCAGTTTAAGTTCATCCTCTTTAGCAAGTCTTCTGGGATTCACCAGATTGGGTAAATTGTTCCTTAATTATGCTCCCACATATCTTTGTGTATTTCTATATCAGTTATCAACTTATGTTCTCATCATGTGATAGGATAATACTCTGAACTATTATTGGCTCATTTAGGCTTAAATGGCTTAAAAATGATGGACGTTTACTTCTTTCTAACGGGAAGCAGTCAAGAGCTGATACAGCAGTTTTGCCGTGTCATCATGAATCCAGTTTCCTACCTATCTTCTTTGCCACACTCAGCTTATAGCTCTCGTTTTCAAGTTTACCTCATCTCAAAAATGGCTGCTCAAGTTGCAGCCATCACATCCATACTCCAGGAAGCAGTGAGGGGGGAGAAAGAAGATGACATATCTCCCCTCTTTTAAGAAGGCTTCCTAGAAACCACTGTTAAACAGTTATATCATTGACCAGAACGTATCACGTGGACACATCTAGCTGCAAGAAACTCAGGAAAATATAGTCTTTATGTGGCAGCATTGTGTCAGAATAAAAATTGTACTTAAAAAAAGAGAGGAGAATGGGTATTGATAGGCCAATTGTTGTAATCACATTATCTGATACCTTTTAAAAACTTTCTGTCATTCTCGCTGCTTCCCATTTTTCTGCCCGTAGAGCTAAGCAATCTATGGCTTTAGGAAGCAGTTAGAACCCAGGTGAATACAAAGATAACACGTAAAATGTGTTTAAGACTTAGAGTCATATTTCAGATATACAGAAATGTAACTTTCTCTGTTTGCTGTACTTGATTTGCCCAGAAGCCCCTACTTCCATTTATGGCCAGGAAAAAAAAAAGCTTTTACCAATTAAAGGCAATGTCAGTTCTGTTTTAAAATTTAATCTCTTTGGGTAAATGTTCAGCCAACTGCAGGGCTCTTACCTTCCCCTTATCCTGCCTTCTCACCAGGAATGGCCTGGTTACCAGAGTCTTTCTGCAGCTCTCTAGTTCTCTTGTACCTCCATACTTAGTTATGTTATTTGTCTGTCACCCTCTTTACCCCATAGGGTCTGGAACACCGTCTTAGCTGTTTTCTTTCTCCAGTGCCTATTGCAGAAGTTGACATACAAGAAATAGTTAAAAATTTGACTGATGAATTTATGAGTATACTTTAAATGCATCACATAATTAATTCACACCATAGTATAATTATCTGAAAATCCTTGTAAAATTTCTCTAAAGCCCCTAGCACTAGGCTTATAACTTTCTTTCTTATGGCATTAATAATACTCAGCTCTCATAGTGGTTGTGTGCTTGCCTCGCCCCTCATTAGTGTCTGCTCCTTGAGGAATGGTCCTGATCTCTGTAACTCTCCTAGCTCCTGCAGAAAACCATGGGCATAGTGGGTCTTTAATCAATGAAAATGAAGGACTAAATGAATAGGGGCTGGCACTTTGTAATTTATCACTAATGAGTTGCTCCCACTGGGAAGAAACAGAATGGATTTTATCAGAGTTATTTAGAAAAATATCAGTAAAGACAAGTTGATATTTTGCTTTTAATGAAACACTTGTTTTTGGGGAGGTAAGAAAAAAACTGCTTTTCTTTTTCAGAAATCCTCCACCAACTTTACTTCATCCGGAAGAATGGTGTGAGGAATTCAACCACTTTATTTCACAGTGAGTATTTCTTCCACTAAAAATTGCTTATCCAGCAAGGCCTTAAACAGTGATTGGAAATCCAAGCTGTGGAATTTACTTGGCTCTAGAAGTTATGCCTTTTAGCACGTTATGACACAGAATTTGTTCCAGTAAATGATAGAAGATGTCTCTGCAGGATTTGAAAAATAGGGAGTTGCATTTGGCTTTTGACTATAATCAGACCTCCTGATCACATTTATCTGAGAATCTAGTTATATAATCTAATCTACTTGTCTTGGGGCAAATACTGCCAGTGGCCTTTTTAGTAAGGGAAGAGACTCAACATCTGAAACTGGGATGCCCACAGTAGACCCAGGGAAGTGACAGGGTGGCAGCCTTCAACGGGGTCTTAGAGCTTGGAAGTTGGGTTTTGCTCTAGGATCTGTGGGGTGGAACATAGCTCCAATTCCCAAGATGATTGAGGGGGCACAGTAAGATCTCTGGCCTGAGGCACCAAGATGAACAGTCCCAGCCAGGGCTCAAGGTGGGGAGAACAAGATGAAAACCCACGTAATGAGTGCTGTGCCCAATAGGTGCTGTCTTACCAGGAGCTAGGTAAGATAGAATGGGACAAAGACAGGAGCAAAACCAACAGTAACACCAACAGGATGGTGACTCAGTTCTGGGAATAAGAGCTTTTGGCCTGGTCCCTGGTTTAGTAGAGGACCACACTGATCCCAGATCTGGGAAGGGTGCTTAGTATACTGGAGGAGACTGTGTGACCCTAACCCAGGGGCCTGATGAACTATGTGGGCAGAAATCCAGACAAGGCATTACAAGGCATATCCAGGTACAGGGACTGGGAAGAGGTGTGCTCAGTGTCTAGCAGATCAAACAAGGTGTTCAAAGGTCATGGGAGGAGAAAAGAAGTACCCGAAATAGCTCATAAACAGTGCATAGGGAAGGATCAACACAAATTTCTCTAACTTATGCCTATGTGCAGACTTAGCTTCCTCAAAAAGGCAGGGCATTGAAAGAAACTGGGTCTCTTGATCATCTTCCTTACTCAGTCATCATATAGATCAGTAATTCCTTATCCACAATTCTAGAATCCAAAGAGCTCTGATAAAGGAAAGGTTTTGTTTGTTTGTTTGTTTGTTTTGTACTTGACTTATTTAGCTACAGGCCCTGGCCTTATGTGAACTGATTTGGGGGCAACACATGACCTTAATTGAAGTGAAGCTATTTGTAGTCATTATTTATCTCACTCAGTGTGAATATTCATGTGAATTGCTGCAGATATATTAATGTGTTTGATTACAGTGTGCTGCCCCAGATCCTTCTGGGGGATGTTACATAACATATAGTAAGTGTGCTGATTTACTTTTCTCCAATTTGATAAAATTCTGAATTCCAAAATATATTTGACCCCAAGGGTTAGTAGAAGGAGCTGTAAGCCTATATTTAATTTTTATTTCAAGTACATCATAGTTAAAGGTCCCTGAAATTGTTGGCTTGTCCAGTCCCTCCTGGATTTGTTCCATCTTCTTCAGGAGACAAGTGTGGTAAATACTCCAAGAACTCTACCAAGCAAGGCCATATTGGAATGGTACCATGAGGTTCAAGGCCAGGGCATTTCCTTACCCCTTTAATCCCTACCCTGGTATTTTTGCAAAGCCTGCAGAACACAAAAGCCGCCATAACTCAAGGTGGCAATGTCAGGCAATGGTGAGAGGAACAGCAGATAGAGCAAGAGGGATGATTCTCACATAGGAGCAGAGGAAGAGGCACTTCCAGGGATTTGGGAGCCAAAGGGGGATCTGAAGAACTAAAGCCACCCTGGTGGCTGGGAACACACCCCAGGGAGGAAATCCAGGGGCTATGGGTTCCAGTGATTTTGCTAGCAAAGGCTGGATTTAAAGAGTTTTCCTTTTCATTCCGTTGCTGCATACAGATTCCCTTGATTGACCTTCTTGAGGCTGTTGGCCTAGAAAAATCCATTACATATTCACAAATATGCCTTTCTATACCAAGCTCTTATGATGCTTCTAAAATGTGACTTGACTCACCAAATTTTGTCTTCTATATATATTTTCAAGATTGTATTTGTGTTCTGAAACCAAGTACGGTATTGCTTAGATGGATTTGGGAATAAAGGTACATACTTGATGATGGGGTTGGGACTCTCAGGGTTAAACAGTGTGGAAATCCCTCCCAACTATTGATTTTTCTTTATGTCAGGATCCCATTATATGCCTACTTAAATCTGCTCATATTTTACCCAATATTGAGAACTCCAGATGCACTCATTCTGATTTGCTTTAGACTTTGAGGATCTTTATATTACAATGGAAGACAGAACACAAAAAAACAATGCCTTTAGTATGCATGTTATCAGGGGCAAAGCAAAAGCCTTCTGTTGAAATGGCAGGAGAGGGAGAGTCTCAAAAGGTTATTATGAACCAGTGACAGTAAACAGAAATCAAGTGGTTGTGTGCTTTACTACTGATTTAAGATATGGAAAAAAGTCATCAATCTTCTGTTTATTTAATGAGTTGTCCTTAATGGTTTTATTAGTGAAAATATTCTGTATTATAGTTGTTCATATAGATTCTTTCCTGACTTCAGCTCCCAATCCTGCTTTCCCCCATACCACCTTAGATTCCTCAACCATGAGTTATTTTTTTACAAGATTTTTAGAAATATGAATCTCAAGATTGGGACTAATTATTGTATTTTATATCTTTAGGTAGAAACCTGCCCACTATTCCCAAATAATAACCTTTGGTTTCATAGATGAGCCTGCATACCCTAGGCTGCCACTACTCAGGCTACCAATTGAATTTGACTTCACTATTTCATTCTGTTTATTCAAATCTCTAATGAAATACAAACAATGACACTCACTGGGTTAGAAATGTCTATTTAAAGAGAGAGCCTTGGTTTGCTTTTATACTTACCTTGCTCATATTGAGAGAGAACTGGAGATTCTAAACTTTTCATTATTGGTGGGACTGGGGTGGGGAAGATAATTTTCTGGTAAATTCAGAAAAGATGTTTTTAGCTGGAATTATTCAGATATTTGTTTCAATTTCCACTGCAGACTGAATAACAGTGCATTGTATTAAGGTAAATAAACTGATTCTCTCTAAAGAATAAACAGGACAAGAAATTCTTTAGCAGCTTTAAAACTTTTAATACCCTATCCCCGTGTGACTGCTAAACTATAGCAGAGGTGATTCAGTAATCTTGATCTTTTTTGGTCCGTGTTTGTCACCACTTACCAAGGACCTGTATGACTTCTCATTGATAGCAGCCGTGGTCCAAAGGGATTGACCTGGCTGTAGTCTACTGATTATCACTGTGTAGACAGGGGACAGGGACTCTGTGTGTGTGTGTGTGTGTGTGTGTGTGTGTGTGTGTGTGTGTGTG
>PITA01014185.1:0-31695 GCA_004023965.1 Spilogale gracilis | reverse complement strand
TCCATATGCTAGGACCCTGCTTGGTGTTTTTTGTCACCTCTGTAACGAGGGGTTGACTTTGTAGAGATTTCATTATCAGCCCTTTCCACTAAGGCTAAAGCTATTTGCATAACAAGTTTATCTGGTTCAAGTTTCAGCCCCACTTCTGTTTTGTCTGGAGGCCCTATTCAGAAGTAGCCTTTTGAAAAGATGACAGTAATTTTCCGTTGCCAGCTTCACCTTCATTCCAAAGGATGTCACTTTTTTTTTCAATTCAGACTAATTTCTGGTTGTTGACTAAACTCTACTACTTCCCCCACCATTGTCTAAAAGGTATTTGTGAACTATCCTTTTTCATTTTGCCTCTAAAACTTTTGGGGTTTTACTAGGAGTTACTTTTAGGACTTCATCATCAATGGCTCCTGAGCTGTTCAGAGAGAAAATAAAGCAGGATTTCTGTGAGGCCAGGGCAAATCTACCAGGAGTGCCATGGCTGCTCAACTTCGGATTTAGTGATGATTCACACTGGCTTCAGTGGGTAAGCATGCAGGTGTATCCATTTCCCAAGGTGAGCTTTGTGACTGAGTCTTGCCATTTAGTCATGTAATGAAGAGGCGGCCTTTTCTATCCCTGCAAATGACATTCAAATGGCTACAAGCAGTTGTACTGTATGTTAACAAGGTGAGATCATTCTGAGCTACAAAACTAATGGGCATTTGCATAAATTTATTCCTTAAAAATGGAAATTCAGAGCTGGAACATTTGCTTTTCCCTAGGCCTGAATGTTTATAAAGGTAATAATTTATTTTCGGGTGGTTGCTTCCTTCACATTGATTGTGTTTCCTTCGAGACAACCACTCTTAGCTCTTCTCCATGCCCTATTTTGTTTCAAAGCAGCTTTATTCCACATGGTTTTTATAATGTCCATAAACAGCACACTTGGAATGATAAACATCCTCAGTTTATTGATTAAGCTCCACAAATATTCTTGGCTTTTTAAGTCTTGTTATATTCTCAGGTGGCTATACAAATGGTTAATACTTCCTGGAGTGGAAGCATACAATACCCTTTATTTACATTACTTTACAAATTGGTAATTTTAATTAAAATGAGCAGTGGTATCTCTAGTGACAGACTCTTTCCATTTTAGATTTATTTAGTCAATGATTAGCTATTACGGCTTCTTGAATTAATTAGCATCTCTTGAGCTACAGGGAATTAGTGAATTAATAAAACTCACGAAGAAGCACAAAATTTAAAAAATTCTAATTTAAAGCTCCCCCAAATTCTTCTCTCTCCTTTTAACGTATATTGATCAATATACTTATAAATGCAGGCCAACTTCTTTCTCATTTTGAGAAATTGGGATTTCCACCCCCTTCATGAAAAGAACAGATAAAGCTGTGTGTTTCAAGGTTATGTCTCCCTGAAGAATGTCTAATTTAGATTACCTAATAGATCATCTAAAGGCACCAAGGGCCTGATTTGATCCCCATTAGACCCTACTTATAAACTCAACCAATAAAATCTGATTTTCTCATGGTGTAAACCAAAAAGTGGTTCAGTGTGATTTGAAGTTTGAAGCATGGTACAGTGCCCACATATATCTGGAATATACTGTTATCACAGGAACCTTAGCAATGAGGGTTTTAGCCTTATCCAAAAGAAGCAAGAGGCATAGTAAAGTGAGTAATCCAAATTCTAGGCAGCATATTCTGTTTATCTCCCAACAAATACTGGGTTTAGATCTTATGAGAAATCAGATCTGTAGTAAATGTCCTAAATTTCACATTAGTACATGTAGCACATTATATCAGGTGACTTTTAGATAGGGTTAACCTAGATGATACTCTGTTCCATTTACCCCATACTGGTCGGTCGGTCTTTCTCTGTCTCTCTCTCTGTCTCTCTTTCTTTTTTTAAATTCATGCTTGGATTTCATAATATAAATCAAAGAAAGCCTAAAGCTGAAGTCAACAGAAGTGATGGTGAGCTCTGTGTTATGTGTCCATGCACATGGTGTGTGGGGTTTGGCGCTGGGGGGGTGGTGGTGGCGGGCATGACTCATATCTCTCCCTTAGCCTGTTCTCCCCTCCCTTCTCCAGGGCATCACCTGGTTCATCAAGAAGGGCAGTGTGTGCATTCAGCTGTGTCACTTACTAGATGTGCCACTCCAGGGAAGATATTTAACCTCTCTGACCCTTGGTTCTCTTTTGTCAAGCGGAGAGAGAGAAGACCTGACTCATAGGGTTATTGTAAGGTTTAAATTATATAATGTGCAAATAACTCTCACTTGTGCAAGGCTCTGTTCTTTACATGTCATATAATTCAGCTAATTCTTGTAGCCCTACAAGCCAGTTGTAATATCTCCACTTTATAGAAAATTGAGGTAGAAAGAGGTCAAGAGTTCTAAGACCACAGCTAATAAGTAGCAGAGCTGGGATTTGAACTTCCAAAAACTTGTTTCAGTGTTCATAGTCAGCCAACAATAGTTATTATCATTTTTTAATAGTTATTATTTTTATTATTCTTTGCATTTGATCTTTGCCACTATTCTGAAATTGTTTTTTTAAAAGTGTCACTGGTTTGCTGTCCCTTTCTGGGCCATGATGGTGTGTGCAGTTGACTCCATTCCTTGGGATGTCTTCTCACAAGACCTTCAGATCTAGCATTTCCTGGCCAAGAAACAAAAGTGGAATTATCCCATTCCCCAGTGGTTTCAAATGAAAAATTATAATAGAATCAGGTACAATTCTAAGAGGAGGTATTAGAAAAGAATGAAGCTGGATCTGTAAGGAATCTCACATGAGATGCCACATATATTTATGTTGCAGCAAAGTCACTAGCAGCTTGCTATATCAGACTACAAACATCACTACTATCTGGACACTTGGACATGTTTTACTGGGAAAATTATTTCTCTCTTTGTTTCTTTGCTTCTGTACTAGTAGTTTTAGTAATAAATAGGAGACCCTTTTGTTCAGAAAAATAATTGTCAGTGACCTCATTTTTTTATTACGTTATTTTATTTTTTTCAGTGTTCCAAGAGTCATTGTTTGTGCTCCACACCCAGTGCTCCATGCAATATGTGCCCTCAATACCCAACACTAGGCTCACCCATCCCCCACCCCCTCCCTTCCAAGACCCTCAATTTGTTTCTGAGTCCAAAGTCTGTCATCTTTCATTTTGCTCCCCGATTTATCCCACTTCCCATTTCCTTTCTTTCTCCTACTGTCCTCCATATTACTCTTTATGCTCCACAAGTAAGTGAAACCATATGATACTTGACTTTCTCTGCTTGGCTTATTTCACTCAGTATAATCTCTTCCAATCCAGTCCATGTTGCTACAAAAGTTGAGTATTCATCCTTTCTGATAGAGGCATAATATTCCATTGTATATATGGACCATATCTTCTTTATCCGTTCATCTGTTGAAGGGCACCTTGGCTCTTTCCACAGTTTGACGATTGTGGCCATTGCTGCAATGAATATTGGGGTACCTGTGGCCCTTCTTTTCACTACATCTGTATCTTTGGGGTAAATACCCAGTAGTGCAATTGCAAGGTCATAGGGTAGCTCTATTTTTAATATTTTAAGGAATCTCCACACTGTTTTACAAAGTGGCTGCACCAACTTGCATTCCCACCAAGAGTGTAAGAGGGTTCCCCTTTCTCCACAGCCTCTCCAACACTTGCTGTTTTCTGTCCTGTTAATTTTAGCCATTCTGACTGGTGTAAGGTGGTATCTCATTGTGGTTTTGATTTGAATTTCCCTGATAGCTAATAATGATGAACATTTTTTCAGGTGTCTGTTAGCCATTTTTATATCTTCTATGGAGAAGTGCCTCTTCATGTCTCCTGCCCATTTTTTGATGTAAAGATCTTTATTTTGATTGTTGAGTTTGAGGAGTTCTTTATAGGTCTTAGATATCAGCCCTTGTCTGTAGTATCATTTGCAAATATCTTCTCTTGTTTTGAGGGTTGCCTCTTTGTTTTGTTGACTGTTTCCTTTGTTGTACAGAAGCTTTTTATTTTGATGAAGTCCCAAAATTTCATTTTCACTTTTGTTTCCTTTGCCTTTGGAGACCTGTCTTGAAAGAAGTTGCTGTGGCCGATGTCAGAGAGGTTACTGCCTATGTTCTCCTCTAGGATTTTGATAGATTGCTGTCTCACGTTGAGGTCTTTCATCCATTTCGAGTTTATCTTTGTGTATGACATAAGAGAATGGTCAAGTTTCATTCTTCTATACATAGCTGTCCAATTTTCCCAGCACCATTTGTTGAAGAGACTATCTTTTTTCCACTGGATATTTTTTCCTGTTTTGTTGAAGATTATTTGACCATAGAGTTGCAGATCCATATCTGGACTCTCTACTCTGTTCCGTTGGTCTATGTGTCTGTTTTTTTGCCAGTACCATGCTGTCTTGGTGATCATAGCTTTGTAATAAAGCTTGAAATCAGGCAATGTGATGCCCCCAGTTTTGTTTTTCTTTTTCAATTTATATGGAACCAGAAAAGACCCCGAATTGCTAATGACCTCATTTTTAATACCTCTGGAATATTTCAGTCTGCTCTCCATCTTCTCTATACTGATTTGCATAGCTCTGGCAAAACACACAAACATACTCCTCCACTCCCTTCTGAACAGCAACAGTACCACCTCCTCAAACTCAACCAGAGAGAATCTACTCCAGCTGGAGTCAAAACAGAAGCAGTACCTGGCATGTACACTTACCTTCGCATGTTTGTCCCACAAACAGCCCTACTTCCCCCACCTATCCCAGGGCACATCTTGTGTAGGCTGACTGCCTCAGTCTCTGCTGTCAACCAGCCACAAGTTTCTTCATGGGGAGGGAACAGGGGGACAGGAATGGATGCCTGGACCCTGGGAGGCAGAACCCACAGTGCTTGGCAACTAATGGTGGGGGGGAGACAGGTGCTACAGGAAAGGAACAGTTAAATAGGGGGACTCCTGTATTTTCAGCCTGGGAAAGGGTCTTTTTAGAGAATAGATGTTGGAAAGATTAAGAGCACTAGATCTAAAGTCAGGTCGTATTCTAGTATTGCTACTTTTTTTCTTTTTTAAGATTTTTATTTACTTGAGAGAAAGAGTGAGCATACAAGCAGGGGAGGGGCAGAGGAAGAAGCAAAACCCTGCTGAGCAGGGAGCCCAGTGCGGGACTCAATCCCAGGACCCTGGGATCACAACTTGACATCAAAGCAGACACTTAACTGACTGAGCCATCCAGGCACCTGCTACTTAGATTTTGACCTTGGACAAATTACTTAATCTTTCTGAGCCTCAGTATCCTCATCTGTAAAATGGGAGTACTAATATTTACATAATAACCACTTGGGATTAAAACAAATTCTCCTGTGACAGAACAATCCTAAATAACAGTGGCTTAAATAAGGTAGATTTTTATTTTCTTTTCATATGAAATAATCTGGGAGTTAGGCCATGTAGGTGTTGCTGATCTGGCAGGCACATGGCAGCCACACAGGCTCCTGCTCTCGTGCTACCCCATTAAGTGTGATCCCCATTTCCAAGGGCACCTCATGGGCCAGTATGGCTGCTGTAGCTCTAACACTTACTGGAAGGAGAGAAGTTTCTTACTTTAAGAAAACTTTCTGGCAGTTTCATGCAGTATATCATTACCTACAGCTCAATCATATGGTCACACCTAATTACAAAGGAAGCTAAGAAATGTAATGTTCTAAAAGGGCAGCCCTGGTCTCGGGATAGTACCAACACGATATCCTTAAGTAGAATGGAAAGTGTACAGATACGTTACAGTCTGTAATCATTCTATCTTATAGAGTGTTGCAAAAATGAAGTGAGCTCAGCAAATGTGAGGGATAATGATGACTGATATAACTCAATAGTGGTATCATCAAAAGAGATGTGAGAGTCAGGAAGGAAAGCCAGTAGGGTCTACCGGGTGATGAGTCACAACAGAGTGGATCATGACAAGGGGCAGTCGTGATCCCCACTGAGGCTGATCTGGGTAGGGCCTGAGAGGGATGGGGAAAGTAAGGACAAGGTGGGAACATAGGTGGCCAGGTTAATAGCTTTCCTGGATTTTCTCTTAAAATCTATGATCTTCTTCTGGTTCAGTGCTAAGTATTCAACATTCTGCCTGCTCCTTCCTTCCCTGGCTACTGTAGTTTCCAATGTGGAATTTCCACAGGATCTGGTGCAGAAGGAAATTTGGCTCTGGGTCAATAAGACTTTTAATTAAAAATGGAAATGAAGGCTCATGTCACCAGTACTATCTTCTTCCAGCTCACTGATGATTTCTGGCAGGGATAAAAATAACAGACATAGCCTGTTGGCACTAATGAGGAAAAGGCTGGTTTGTTTTTTTTTTTAATAGATTCAAATTTATAACAGCAATATTAAATATAATGAACCATCATAGATTCTCTTGGTCTTCCATCTCCTTTTGGTTATATGTTCAGCTTCCAGCTGACTTTCTAGTATTGTAATTCAGAATCTCCTAAGGAAATAAGGAACCTCATCAAATACACACTATAGGTATCATACCAGGTCAGTGTGTTGGGCAAAAATCCCATATTGACTTTTTAAAAAAGACTTTTATTTTTTTGAGAGAGCACAAGCGAGAGAAAGTGGGGGGGAGATCAAGCACATGCACATGCATGACCTGGGGGAGGGGCAGAGGGAGCCAGAGAAACAGACTCCTCACTGAGCAGGGAGCTGGATGTGGGGCTTGATTCAGGATCCCAGGATCATGTCCTGAGCCAAAGGCATGTGCTTAATCGTCTGAGCCACGTAGGTACCCTTTCATAATTGATTTTTAATTTGAAGGACTATTGAATGATTTTGAAAGAAGAATTTTCTTTAAAAGGCTATATTTTAGTGAATAGTGGGAATTCTTGCCTGTAAGGGAAGCCCAGAGCTTAAACACTTAGGCTTAAGCAGTGCTACTCATACATGTACAGAATGCTTGGCTTTGATCAACCCATGTTATGGGTTGAATTATGTCCCTTAAAACTTCATATGTGGAAGTCCTAACCCTCAGTATCTCAGAGTGTGACTTTATTTGGAAATATGGTTATTGCAGATATAATGTATTAGAATGAGATCATACTGGAGTAAGGTGGGCCCCTAAACTAGTATAACTGGTGTCTTTATAAAAAGGGGAAAGTTGGATGTAGATGTGCATAAAGAGAGAATGCCATGTGAATATTGGAGTTACGCTGCCATAAGCCAAGAAACAACCCAAAGCTAGGAGAGAGGCCTGAAACATATCCTTCATTAGCACCTTTGAGGGAACATTGTTCTACCAACCTTGAGTCTTGATCTCAGACTTCCAGCTTCCAGAGCTGTGGGGCAATGAATATTTCAAGTTTAATCCACTCACTTGATGGTACCTTGTTACATCGGTCCTAGGAAACCAGTACAGTCCATGACTTGGTGGTTATAGGTTACCTCATTTGATCTCTCCAATCCTCTGCTTCCTTAGCTGTGGATGAGGATAGGAGTGTCCACCTATCTACCAATAAGATTCAAATATAAAAATATTGTAATACAGTGGAACATCATCACAGTCAAGTGTTAGTATTATACCGTGAAGCCATAGCATTTTCTTCCTTATTTGCTTCCTTCCTTTTTCCTTCTTTCTTCCCTTTTGTTTTATTTTTTAAAATATGTCTCAGATGCTAAAGGTTTATATGAAATTCCTCCCAAGCCTACCACCCAATAGTGAAAGAGGGGATTTCTTTTTCTTTTCTTTTTTTTTTTTTAAAGATTTTATTCATGTATTTGACAGAGAGAGACACACCGAGAAAGGGAACACAGCAGCGGGAGTGGGAGAGGGAGAAGCAGCCTCCCCACTGAGGAGGGAGCCCAATTCGAGGCTTGATCATGACCTGAGCAGAAGGCAGACACTTAACAACTGAGCCACTCAGGTGCCCCGGAAGAGGGGTATTTCTGTAATTATCTCTATTTGCTGGCCTTCACTGAGGGCTTCAAGAATCAAATTCATATTCAGTGCTAAGACTTCTTAGTCATATGTGCTTGTCTGAAAGGAACAAATTACATAAAAAGAGATGGCAGATTGTTGTTATCTTGTATCCCAAGACTGACACCTGATTGTCTTCCTAGAATACTGTGTTAGAAGCATTCTGAGGATCATGATCACTTAGTGATATTTTCTATGACCCTGAACTGGACTAACTGTATAAAGGCAGCTTAGACTTTTGTGGACCTAGAATACACTTTTCTTTTTAATTATAACCAAGTTCTCTGCTATGTGAAAATCTTTGTTCATGGCAAAACTCATTTAGTCAAAGAAAGCTTACATTCAACCAAGTATAGCCTAAAAGATACCTGAGAGTTAAAATAAAAGTAGTTGAATAATCTGAGGTTGTCTGTATGAAGGGTGCAGATAATATTAACAGAAAGATTTATTTAAAGCTTGTTGTGCATCAGACATGGTGTAATGCATTTTACATGCATTATTTCAGTGAATTGTAACTGCTTCCCTATGAGACAGGTTACTACTCAAGGTGAGCCTTTTAGAAATTAAGTGACTGTCCTGATGTTTCTCAGCTAGGAACTGACATCTAGGATTCAGACCCAGGTCTGTATTATAGTCCAAGACCGCTTCTCAAGGTCATGATGCTGTGGGCTCTCTGTGTGTGTGTGGTTCACATCAATATTGACCATTGTAAAAAGAACAATTAAATGTCATTTAGAACATTTAGAACTACAACCACCTCTGTGTAATTCCAAAACATTGTAATCACTCCCCCAAAAGCCCTGTTCCATTAAGCAGTTGTTCTCTGTTTCCCCCAACCCTCTATCTTCTGAAAAACACCAGTATGCTATCTGCCTCTGTGGATTTACCTATTCAGGCTATTTCATATAAATGGAATCATATAGCAAGTGATTTTTGGTGTTTGTCTTTCATTTAACATAATGTGTGGAGGTTCATCCATGTTACAGCAGGTCTAAATATTCCATTCTTTTTTATGGATAATTACTCTTTCTTTGAGGAGGAATGTCAGAATTTACTCCATCATCCTCTTCCACTTGGAGCTGTGAAGTTCCAGTTGGAGCTATAAAGAGGATCCAAGTTTGGCTGCTCAGATACCTTTTTTCAGTTTTTCCTGCCAGGCCCCCATATCATATCATAGGTGACCAGACTGTTATAATGCCACCTTCTTCCCCTATACCCACATAAGTAAGGGTATTTGGACATGGTATTCTGCTCCTCTTGATATCTGGAGCCAGAGCACCAGAGGTTCTAAGAGTAGGAATACTGGTTACAGCCTACATATGCTATTTCCCTAATCTCCCAATTTAGGATGGCAGTTTTTCTATCTGGCTTCTTTTGGGTGCCCAAAACATTTCATCACACAGGTATCTGGTGATCTTGGGTGATAATTCAGCTCTCACTGCAACTAGAGCAGAAGCTTCCATATTACTATTTATGGTTCTGTAACTATAGTCATAGGGAACCATATTGCACAAAAACAGTAACCTTTCTGAAAGCCAGACTGATCAAGTCATGCCTTACTTGTAATCATGCTGTGGCTCTTTGTTGCTTATAAGACACACTCAAAGCCTTTAGTAACACACAAGGTCATTCAGTATATGGATTCTGTATATGCAATAGTATTTTCGTCTTACTTGCTTTACATCCTAGCAAAACTGAATAAAGTGGTGTTTCCCTTTACTTCCCCAGGAAGTTTCAAAAACCCTTTCCCTCATTCTTGTGTGTCAGCATGATGCCTTTCACAAATATTCATAACAAGGGGGGCAGAGAGGAATGGGTCAAGCTATCCTGAAATTGTGCATCAGTTTTGCCACTCAAGCTGTGAATTCCTTGAGAGAAGAAAGTGTATCTTACCTGGTTTTATCCCTAATGTCTGAAACAGTTTTTAGCACATGGCAGGCGTTTAGTAAACATCAGTTCCTTTTGAAGAACCAAAAATTATAGAGAGGAGGCAATACCTTCAAAATCATACAAAGCATGTGATGGACTTGGGTTAGAAGTTGAATATCAGGACTCATGGTCTTTGTTAATCTTTCCTAACTGCAAACATCATATTAAGGAAAAGAATGTGAGGTGAAAAGAGTGGTCAAATGTACTCCCCAATACACTTTCCCAAAGCAAAACTAAAAGTTTAACCATCAGAAACACGATAATTTGTTAAAAGTGGGTGATGTAGCCATAGTTAGCTATGGTTTCTTTTTTTGGTTGCTTTGAAATGAATGACATGAAAATGTCAAAACAAATCTTCCTCTGGCAGTCTCGGTGGTTATTCCTTTCCAACAGCTTCTGCCTGTTCCACTCCATTCGTCACCTCCCCCACACACACTCTCCCACTGCCACCCCACTTTCCCTATTTTCCACCACCATGTATTCCATCACCAGGTTCAGAATTCCAGAGAAAGATTTTAGAGGAGCCATTTCTGAACCCAGGATTAAGACAAAGAGCTATGTCTGTGGCTCATGATGTTTCAGGACCACGGTCAGTGACATGAGAGTCTACAGGGCTGGCAGTTTCCTTCTAACATAAACATTGCCATGCTGAGGCTGCCTTAAGGGAGTAAGTATGCAGGTGTAATGCGTGAGAAACAAGATGTGGGGGATTTTGAAGCCTATGACCTAGACTTTGTTTCCTCTCTATAAAATAAGAGCAGGGACATATCTCCTAGATGTTACTCTTGGCCATATGTTATTAATACTCTCTTCACAGCAGTAGATATTACCAAAGAAAAACAATTTAGGAGGGCCGTAAGCAGAAGAAATTATTGGATAATTTTGAAGTTGAAGGGTTTTTGCCTTTGCTTCCATGCACAAATTTCTATGAAAAGGGATCTTTAACTTTATAGTTTTCCAAAAATGTAACAATGACATATAAAAAAGAAAGGCCAAAAATATGACTAGGGAAGGAAGGAAGGAAGGATTCTTAATATTGAGACAGATCAGAATGGAACAAGAACACAAAATGTTCAGCTGAGCGGAAGTCATAAGTCTACTGGGATCAGAAGCAAGCGGTGATGACTTGAAGTTTGGCTTCTATGGATAAAAACACTAACAGGGTTCCAAGCAAGATAGTGTCCAGAATTGGGCTCCTGCCTAAAGCCAGTGTGTGGAGTAGTTCATGTAGACTGAAAAACAGAAGCTGAGGAGGAAAATGGGATAAAAGAGAGGTCATCTGATCCTGTGCTCTAACTATAGCAGTTTCCTCTGTGTTGTTCTTCAACAGCTGGGGAAGTGCTGACCATCCTCCAGGACTATGGCTCTTAGCTAGCTTCTAGGCAATACCTTCAAAATCATACAAAGCATGTGATGGACTTGGGTTAGAAGTTGAATATCAGGACTCATGGTCTTTGTTAATCTTTCCTAACTGCAAACATCATAATTCAGGGATATATAAGCAGCTAGATCTTCTACTACCACAGTAATGAGCTCTTCCATATACCTAATAAAACCCTGGGACAGGAGTACAAAATGGCATTTTAAAACCTGGCTCTGGGCTAGAGATTTAGGGATCCAAGGAGATACAACCATAAAGTCATTATATTAAGAGGATGAGCACAGAGAAAAAGTGAGGGGGAGGGATTTTCCCCCCTCCTCAAAGTGAGCCTGCCACTAAAATTTCAGAACACATGAAGAGGCTAAGAAAGGCTAAGCTAATGAAGCATAAATTCATTTGAAATGAAATAATTTCATAGAGCAGTCTGAAAGGGTCAAATAAGTAACTTTTAGCCATAAGAAGGGAAATGATTTGGGATAAAATCTAAACAGTCAGAATTCAAAAAGGGACAGTATTCAGTTCATGGTTAAGGCATGCATCGATTCTTGTGCTCAAGAAGAAGACAGAACTACTGGAAAGTTTATAGTTAAGCAACTATTTTAAACATGCAGGATAATGACTAAAACTGTAGGAAAACAATGTCTAGTTTCTAAACCAACAGAAGGAAAAATGATCTAATAGAAAACTTTATCAGTCCAACAGAAGGCAGGAAATGGGGGAAAAAGAATTAGAGGGGAAAGGTGGTAAAAAGAGATTTGTACCAATACCACAGCGCTTTTGAATTATGAGGCAGTCAGTTTTCCCCAAGATCTCTAGTCCATGAGCAGTGATGTTTAACAACTGGCTGAGTGGGGCTAAGGGGTTGATTCATATCATTTACTGATTCTATGGTATAAATACCCCCACCATGGCCAATTATAACATCAATCATATCACAAAATTCCTGAAAATTTAACAGTAATATCTAGGGAACTTGTGTCTGCTGGCCCTAGCACACCACTATTTGGGATAGACAGGCTTTTCTCTATGGTCTTCATTCTGCATATAGTTTTTGACAATAAAATAAAAATTAAGAAAAACATTCTCTGCATTTTGCTTCTCTAACTAAAGCCATATGGAAAAGTTGGTGTTGGTGTCTTTACTCATTCCCTTGCCTAAAAAAGTTTTGGGAAAACAGGAGTTGGTGGCATTGTGTTATTAGACTATTTATTATACAGTTATGGAAAGCTAGTAATTTATGATCCTTGTTTGCAAAGCCAGATCAATACAGAGATAAATGTCCTTAGCACAACAGAATTTATATTTTTCACATATTTTTCACATGATAATTGACCATTGTGTCATACATTCAGTCATCTATCTCATTATCTGATATAATGAGCAGAAGTCCAATATGGATGTGATTTATTAATAGACACTACTGTGAAACCCAGGACTGATCTAAATTGTTACCTGTCCTTGGCAATGTAGTATACAGTTGTCTTCCTCCAGTTGTAGGATCCCACAGGGAGGATTATCCACCTTTTTTTTTTTTTTATACACCAGACATCTATTTAATTAGAACAGATAGGGGAAATGCCTGAGCTGATATTATTCCCTCTCTTCCTTTATTTCTTTTCCTTTCCTTCTAATTGTGGGTTCCTAGTCCTATTCTTTTCTTTTTTCCTTTCTCTCTTCCCTTCCCTTTCCTTTTTTTTGCCCTTTCTTTTTCCTTTTCCCCTTTTCTTTCCTTTTTCCTTTCCCCTTTCCTTTCCTCTTTCCTTTTCCTCTCCTCTCTTCTTTCCTCTACTCTACTCTCTTTCATTCTCTTTCTGTCTTTCTCTTCTTTCTGTCTTTTTTCTCCAGAGCACAGGTAGTTTGTCACAGAGTGGGGTGTTTGATAAATGGTACTGAAAAGACTTTTCATGTTACTGTTTTAGAACTATGAGTATTTTTGGCACCACAAGTCATTCCATAATACCTATCTATGCATGTCACTGAGTTACAGCGGCTTAAAGTTCAGGGTACAAGATAGTCCTAGAGAAGGAAGTAGCATATTCCCAGGAGAGAGAGTGAACAGGGAAAATGGAAAAGGAAAACAGAAAACTAACCATTTATAAACCTATGCATAGAGTTAGTTCACTAATAGTGGGAGTAGGAGCCATCTCAGCCCCTACCCCTTTCTTTCTCAATCTCTGGAAATAGTTGTTGCTTGCAACGTCTGTGCTTTGCTTTGCAAGGGTTAATCAGGGAGCCTATTATTCAGCAAATTAAAGGCTTGACTGCCTGAGAGTTCCTTTCAGAAAGGATTAGGGTCTCTGATGAGACTTTGATGTAATAGATGGAGCTGTTCTGCTCCTTCATGTTAATGGAAAAGTGTTAAGGACTCCCCAGGCTCTCTTTGGCAGTTGGTGTCTTTACTCATTCCCTTGCCTAAAAAAGAAAAATATTTTATCTTCCAAAAATTTAGTGGTTGAAATTTGTGATTGACATCCCTAGGGGGTGAAGTGTTCATTTCTTGGCCTAAAAGCACAGAGCCTCACACTAACTGGCTTCCTTGAGTGGCCACTTCTTCAGGAAGAACCGTCTCTCCAAAGTGCAACAGAAGCAATCATTTAGGTCTTGCAGTTCATTGCCCTTGGAAACTTTTTTTTGGCTCAGAAGTTGGATAGACGGATGGCAGGTGACAGGCATGGTGATGGTTTGTGTTCTCAGGCACATTAACCAAGGCTGCCAGTGACTGTGCAGAATCCTGATTCGCATGACATTTATAGCTACTTCTTATCTGACAATATTTTCTCCAGGCTTTTCAGTAGTGGTTAGGTTATTAATGAAAACCTGGTGTAGTTTATTTTTCCCAATTTGATTTCATACGATCAATAATATTCATATGATTGGCAATCAGCCAGTGTTTAGTCTATCTAAGTCTTTACCAAAAAAAGCACACAGTAAGGAAAGGGTGCACAATGCAGACACAGTGTCAGCCAGGCTATTGAAACTCTTGGCTATTATTGTTCCTCTCAATCTAATCTTCCTCCCATCTCTACCTCCACCATGTACTAGGGCCTGAAATCTTAGTTGGGAACCATTATTGTCATTATTGAAAAGCAAATTTGGGGCGCCTGGGTGGCTCAGTTGGTTAAACAACTGCCTTCGGCTCAGGTCATGATCTCGGAGACCCGGGATCGAGTCCCACATCAGGCTCCCTGCTCGGCGGGAAGCCTGCTTCTCCCTCTCTCACTCCCCCTGCTTGTGTTCCCTCTCTGGCTGTGTTTCTCTCTGTCAAATAAATAAAATCTTAAAAAAAAAAAAAAAGCAAATTTGATGATCCTGTTTCCATGCCCGCTTGTGCAATGCTTCAGTCCTCTTCTTGCCCTCTCCCAAACCCCACCTGTGGGATTAAGTTGCTTACTCCTTTGAGTTGCTTTTCATTTATGGACTAAATTTTGCAGTGATTTCCTTTCCATTCTTTACAATAAATAGTTCAGTTGACCTTTGAACAATGGGGGGGTGGGTGGGTTGGAGGCACCAATTCCCTACACAGTTGAAAATCTGCATGTAACTTTTGATACCCAAAAACTTTACTAATAGCCTCCTGTTGACTAGAAGCCTTACTGTAAACATAAACAATTAACACATATTTTGTATTACATATATTATATGCTGTATACTAACAATAAAGCTAGAGAAAAAGTGTTATCAAAATATAAGGAAGAGTTGAAATACATATATAGTATTATGCTGAATTTATTGAAAAAAATCCACATATAAGCAGACCTGTGGAGTTCAAACCCATGTTGTTCAGTGGTCAACTGTCCATGGTAGCTTGTCACTCCCACCTTTCCTTTCCTTGATGGATGCCAGCATCTGGGCACTGCGTTCAGCATTTTAAGAATCAAGAATCCTGACTAAAAATTTACCAAGTTGCTGGTAGATAGAGAGCTGTGGATTAAGATCAGAGGGTTCTGTGCCTCCTTGCATTGGCCATCCAATGCAAGGAGTTTTTTAAAGAGATAGTTCTTTGATAGAAGAATTTTTTTAAGAGATAGTTCTTTGATAGAAGACATCAGGTGAGATTGAAGAGTGTTATAAGAAAGAGCTATATGAAACTCATGGCTATGTTTACTGGAGGGAAATAATATTCATTATGTTATATAGAGTCATTTCTTTTTTTTTTTTTTTTTTAAAGATTTTTTATTTATTTGACAGAGAGAAACACAGCCGGAGAGGGAACACAAGCAGGGGGAGTGAGAGAGGGAGAAGCAGGCTTCCCGCCGAGCAGGGAGCCCGATGTGGGACTCGATCCCGGGTCTCCGGGATCACGACCTGAGCCGAAGGCAGTCGCTCAACCAACTGAGCCACCCAGGCGCCCCAATATAGAGTCATTTCTATGAAAACCCAGGAAAACTATATTGCTAGTCTCCTTGCCAATCATTGTCATCATCATCATCATATCTTCATGGTTCTACAAGCAGCTGATCTGTCTCTGTATCGTAGATTTTTAAGAAATACAGAGCAGGGCTCCTGGGTTGCTTAGTCAGTTGGACATCTGACTCTCGATTTTGGCTTGATTTTAGCTTGGGTCTTAATCTCAGGGTGGTGAGATGGAGCCCCACATTGGGCTCCAGGCTGAGCACAGAGTTTTGTCCCTTTCCCTCCCCTCTGCCCATCCCTCTGCTCCTGTGTGCACTCTTTCTCTCTCAAATAAACAAACAAACAAACAAATAAATAAATAAAATCTTTAAAAAAAGAAGAAGAAAGAGATATAGACTAGATTTCTTTGTCTCATTTATGTTTGGCTGCTAGAGAGCCCAGAACCAAATTTGTGGCCACCTCTACCACAGTAATTTATTTGGTACTCTGATTTCTGTTTTTGCTCCCTAATTTCCCCCTTTATTTCATTTTTCTTGTCTACATGTAATTATTTTTTATCTTCTTAGAGCACATACTTTAAGCATGTGTTATTGTAGCATGCCTTAAATTATTTCTAGAACAAGATGAAGTTTTAAAAATCAAGTGTATACTGATGGTGGGAATGTAAAATGATGCAGCCACTTTATAAAGCAGTCTTGTAGTTCCTCAAAAGGTTAAACATAAAGTTACCATATGATCAATTAGCATATGATCAGAATTATATGGTTGAATGAGAAATAAAAAGACACCACTGAATGAGTAACATGAAAACCTGGGTTCCTCTGAGAGAGATTACATTTGGGCGATGAAGATAAAAAGTAGATTATTATGTTGACCAAGGGTGAGCTGCAGGTACATCTTATAAATTTAAATTGAAGTTGCTCGAAGATTCCACCAGTGGCCCCTTCTTTTTTCTTTTATACTGTCCTGACTTATCTTCAAGTTTCACAGCTACAGTCAGCACCTTTCCCTTCCCATTTCCTCAGTTCAGACTGTATGCTTTCTAAAAAGCTCCCCTCTTTTTCTCCCTCTGATTTACTCTATAATGTGGTGCCTATTTATTATTTAGAGCAAAAATTTAATTGTGTTATCTCCCTCTCAAAAAAACCAGTTCAATGAGACTAAGAAAACCTAAGTTTACCAGCATGACCTTCTAGGGTCTGAATAAGATGTTCCTGGCCAGATTCTCACCTCCATCTCTATTACAACTGCATTATTCTGTTCTGCTTTTTTCCCATATAAGCCATGCATTTTACCTATGGATTTCTATTCCTACTGTACCCTCCACTGGGAATGCCCTTCTCCTACACCTCTGTCAGTATCTCTTTCACCTTTGAGACCCAACATTCATTTCTTACATGAAACACTTGTTCTTCTGGCTAGAGTTGTTCACTTTGTCTGAGCTACTCTAGTGCTTTTGAGTCTCAGCCTTTATTATTATTTGTGTTCATATCTAGTTTACTACTGGTTTACAAATTCCATAAAAACTAGCATCTCACTCTAGGCATCTTTTCTTCACTTGGTGGAGCACCATTCACAGTAAATATCTAGTAAGTGTGAATGAATCAGTAAGTTCAGTTCTACCTGGTTCACTAAATATTTCATGTATGTAATTTTGGCATTACCCTGGAAGATACGTTTCTTATGGAGGCATATAATATCTTTTGTTTGTTTTGCACTCTCCTAGCTCGCACCCCTCTCCTGGTATCTTGAACTTTTATAATCATGCACTATGGAACTGGTTGTTCATTTCTCATAGGGGATGGCTGGGTACTGTCCGTTGCTTCCCCTTGTAGGGAAAAAAAATGCATACAAATAGAAATTATGGATTTAATTCTGGGTAGCGTAGCAAATAGGATCAAGGGAAGGATTAGAATTCATATATCCCCCAGCACTTAAGCCTGGACTAAGAAGCAGACCATAACTGTTTGTCAAAATGGAAATTGATTTTTGAATCAAAGAAATTAGCCAGACATTCAAAAATAGGAGTGCCTAAAGGCTTGAACTTGAAAATGCCAGAGTTCTTCACTTTTGCTGAATTGTCAGACCCTCAAAGTCCCCTCTTCCCCCAGAACTTTGTAAGTTTTCATTAGAACATCTCTCAGACAGAAGTTTTGTCTGCAATGGTGGGAATTGCACTGAGAAAAAGTAGCTAATTTATGGACACAGTATTATTCAAGTCTAACTCAAGGAGCCATTGCACATGAACATTTATTTTTGTGGCGCTCATGCTGCTTGGAATTGGGCATGCCATGGCTGCCTTCCCCCAGTGGATTGACTTACCATATCCCCAGCACCCCAGCAGCTGACCGTATAGCTGGCACTTATTGAATGCTCACTGTGTGCCAAACACTGTACACAGATTATCTCATTTACTCCCGTGATGCCATTATTACAGATGAAGGTACTGAGGCTCAGAGAATTTGATTAACTTGCATATCAACACAAATTCCTAAGAAGTAGAGTTAAGTTTGACCTCAAGGTCTAGCTTTTAACCTTTATATGTTACTGCCCCAACACTAGGCACCAAACATTTTTTTTTAAATGTTTGAGTGCCTATGACATGCTTGAGAGAATCATGGGTTTGGAGATTAAGCACATCTTTATTTAAGTAAACCAACATATTATTTTAAATATTTAAGGTTGGTAATATTTAATATATAACTATGTATATATATATATATATATATATATATATATATATATATCACATGCTATGTGAATATATATTATAATAATAATTAACATAGGGGCACCTGGGTGGCTCAGTTGTTAAGTGTCTGCCTTTGGCTCAGGTCATGATCCCAGGATCCTGGGATCGAGCCCTGTGTCAGGCTCCCTGCTCGGTGGGAAGCCTGCTTCTCCTTCTCTCACCACCCCCTGCTTGTGTTCCCTCTCTCTCTGTGTCTCTCTCTGTCAAATAAATAAATAGAATCTTAAAAAAAATAACATAAAGATTACTATCTTTTTAAATGGATTTGCCAACACCTAGATTATTTGACCCTGACTCACCCATGTTTTCAATAACCACTTCCTTCTGAATTCAGCCATCACTTCTGTCTTTGATTACTCCTTGTCTTCCTGGAGTGCTTCAAGCAAATATTTCTTTAATTTTCATCTGAAGCAGAAACCTTTCAAGGAAACGAAGGCCTATGCCTGGTTCACTGGCTCAGTCTCAGGCTGACCTGCGGCCAACCTCAGCCCTCACAGAGGCCCCAAGGGCAGTGGTATGGTTGCTGTAGGAGAGGGGCGGTAGCACCTACAGGAGCAGCCAAGACCCAGACCCTGGGATCTGAACACATTAACAGTCCAATAAACTAGTCACTGGGCTGTGCAATGATACAACAGCTCATTTTTTTTGGAGGCAACCTGACCGAACTACATGGCTGGAGTTGCCTGGAAAAATATTTAATTGCAAAGTGCTTTTCCCAACCAAGGCAGAATGAAACAAAACCAGAACAAGAAGGTGGTGACTTGGAGCCACTGGTTACAGTTCTTAAGACTGCCTTGGTTGTAGGACACAAGTATCAGGATCTTTCTTGGCTATGGCATGTCCAGTGGAGGTCATACTCATCTTGGTCTTCTACAGCTGCCGTATGATAGGACACAGACGAAACAGAAGGAACAATTAAAAAAAAAAAAAAAAGAAAGAAACAGAAGGAAGTCAGTAACGACTATAATAAAACCACCACTGCTGCTGTCCCCCATTCCACTGGCTTCTCTGTGGACACACTTTGTGTGTCCTGAACTCCATCTAGACATGATCTTTGCCTTTGACCTGCCTCCATTTGGCCCTTCTCCTCCCTTGACCTCTTTGCTTGGCACTTTTACTTTTTTTTCCCCTCCTCCCCCAGTAATTCTGCCCACTGTTCATAGTGTATATTGTCCTCCCTTCATCCTTCCCATCTGTGACTCCTAGCTAGTCCCCCAGACAAGCAGTGCTTGAGGATTCGTCTTTTGGCTTCCAACCACCCTACACTTTTTCTCTGGTTGCCTTCTTCACCTTTGAGCTTTCTCTGGGGGAGAAAAGTTGTTTCTTCTCTGTCTCCAGCCTCAGGTTCCAGGAAATGCAATGTTTTCCTCCTTCTGTTTCTGTCCTGGGTTCCCCTGACCTCACCCTGGACCTTTGGTGCTGCTTGGGCTGATTTACTGACTTTCTAAGCCTGCATCTGGGTTCTCCTTGCCCTGGTATCTCCAGCAAGGTGGCAGCTGCCCTGTTGTCCCGCAGCCTGTCATCTGCCTCTGACTTTGCCACACAAAATATGCACCTGGTAACCCATCTCAAAAGCAGACTCAGCTTCCTGTTCTAAAACCCTCTGTCCTACCCTCTCAGGGCTTTTTTCCTTCCAGTGAATACTGTTTCTCTCTGATTAATAACCACAGATCTTCCTCACTGACTAAAGTAAAGGCACTTCTGGTTCCCATTTACTGTTTCAGGTTAGGAGTCCAGTTTCTCACCCGAGGTGTGAAGTTAACATGCCATCCCAGTCCTGCCAGCAAGACTTTAAAACACACCATGTGCAGTATTTGTCAACTTCATGAAAACTGAAATGCAGTTAAATATTCCACCAAACAGAGAGGTGATGTTTCACTAAAATAACATATGCATCGTCAAGTTTCTTAGCCTGCCTTCTTTGGAGGCATTAGTCATCTTGGGATAATGCCTGTTTTTGTCATAGTCCTGTCTTCCAGAATGGAAATTTCCTTCCAAGACAGAGCACCATGGGCTCCAGTATTTAACCTATAATTAGTATATCCCCTAGAGGATTTTCTCCTTTTGATGCAGAGGCCTCTTTGTCACTCAGGCTTCTGTCTGAGGATGATAGGAACCGCAGGGCAGCAAGATGCATCACGGGGCAGGCAAATGTTTGCTCCAATCAAAAATGTTTAGTTGTTCTGTACCAGTGCAAACACTTCACAACCTAAACCCACAAGAAAACAACAGAAAGCATAAAAGACAGAATATTTTTTAAAAATGGGAAGAGACATAAATCCCAAGTTCTGATCTAGTTTTGCATGGAGTAAGATTGCTTTACCCTCCTGCTTTTCTCACCCAGTTCACCAGTATTTTTAGTTCTTGACTTTTCAGCTGCTCTCTTATCAAGTGTGTTTTAAACATCTGCCTTGGAGTCTTGATAAATAGCTTCCTCTTGCAGGCATCTGATTTTCTGGTTATGAAATGGCAGTTTGCAGAGACAAGGCAGCTGGATCTCGGCAGTGTTATCATTTGGGAATGGAAAGAACACAGGCTGCGCCGGCTCCAGAGTGCAGCGCAGGAGTCCGACCTTGTTTCTTGCTCGGAAATGTCTCTTTTTTGCCTGTCTGTGGCAGAAGCTGGGCTGGGAGATCCCAGCAAATGGTTGCAGCAACCTCTGTTTAATGTGGTGACACTAATGAATTCTGAAAATTAATCTTCAGCCAAGAAAGTATGATGGAAGGTACTAGAATTTCAAATTAGGTAATGGATTGATTTCCTTCAAGACTGGAATTTGCTTCCTTTTCTTTCTGCTGGACTTTTCTATCCTCTTCAGACCACCCACTGTGACGTTATAAATTCAGGAAATATATCTCATGGTAGTTTTAATTTTTAATTTTCTTGTTTTGTTCTGTCTCTCAGTACAGAGATAGCTACACCTAAATCCAGATTTTTAAAAATGATTAAAAATCATCTAGGAGTGAAAGAATTATTTATGACTTTGGAGAAAAGTAGTATCCCTAAATGCAGTCCTTGTTTAGTTTTTTTCCAGGGTTAAAGAACTCTGGGAAGAACTGAACTTGGGGAATGTATTTCCTCAGCTTGAGACACTGACTTCTACAGAAACAGTAGCCTACAGGTGTGGTAAATGTGCTGTTGATAATCAGGGGCTTTGTGTCAATTGAGATGAGGTTCTGCCACCCACTATGAATGTCTAGTACTGATTTCTCACAACAGCCTTTCCAAGGATATCATTTTCAGGGCCCCGGTTTCACTGACAACAAAAAAGAGTCAGTGGACAAGTCAGTTTGGAAAGATCAAGCTTTCTTTACTCCAGAAGTTCTAAGAATATATAATATGCACAGTATACTGTAGAACTCCAGACTTACTTGGCTAGACAATCATCAATGTTTCCCAGACCTTTTTGACCAAAACACTAGTTTCATTTTTCAGTGTTTCACCCAGCTTACCTCACCCTGCCTGGGCCCTCTTTCCCATCAAGAGGTCAATGTTCTATGTATTCCTTTACAAAAACGGCTCAGTGCTTGGCTGGAAGAAAATATTCTGCATCTGGAATTTGCAGTTTCTGGTTTAAAAAGCAATCCTGAAATTAATAAGCATATTATAACTCTTGAGTTTTCAGTGTCTGTCCTCCAAGTCAAGTTGGAGGAGAGTATCACGTTTTCATAAGGGACGTGGAGGCTGTCAGGTATTCTTACAGACCCCAGCAGTTGGTTCTATCTTAATCCACTAAATCCCTGCCTGGAAGGAGAATAAGACAGAAATGACAAGCTGACAAATGTAAATAGTATGATTTTTGAGTCTTAAGCAATAAAGAATATACCCTAGTTAAATTTGGAAAAGGAACTAAAGCAAAGAATTATTGTTAGGCTTTCAAAGGAGGTGGCTTAGGGGGCACAGGGGAATGTTCTGGTGGCCTTCTAAGTGCCTGGCTTGCCCAGTCTGGCTTCTTGCCTTGCCCATCCAACTTCCCAACTTGAAATGTCTTCTACCTCTTCACCAACTGAATTCAATTTGGTCCCTGAACATCCTCTCAAGCCTGCCTCACTTCTCACCTCCCCCACGAAGGCTTCCCTGATTGAGCTCCCCTCCCCACCTACTCATCTGTGCCATTTTAACAAATACAGTGCAGAGGAGGAAGGGTTCTCCCATGGGAATCAGAGAATTGGCCTTATCTTTGTCAGGACTTGACCTGAACCTCCTCACCTCATGAAAAAGGGGGTTAGAATAGAAAATTTTAGTCCCTTAACTCCAAAACCCTATACTTTCATGTGATTATTTCTCATTCTGAATATAGAAGCAAAGTGGCTTTTGCCCTTTCCTGTGTGGCTCTTGTCCTTCCAAATTTCCAATTAAATTGTAGATCCTTGAGGAAAAGGGTCTGATTCCTCATGAATTAATTTATTTTGGCTAATTCTGGCTGTGTAATAAATGTTTGCTGAACAAATGAAATGGTGTCTGATTCAAATGACCTAGAGTCTAGTAATTCATGACTTTCAGCCATATCTCATCCTAAGGTAGTCCTGTCCTCTATCAGTAAAATAGTAATTCCATTTTAGTCTGGCTGTTTGCTCCCCATGAGAAAAAAGTATGCAGAAGTGTTTAGAATAACCCTCAAGGTCTTTATGCCCTTCTAAAAATCCTCCAGTGCAGCTGGATATGTCACAACTCTGTTTAGCATTCTTCCCATATACACTCATTTTCAGTTTTGCTGATCCAATGATACGACATTCAGCCCACTCAGGTCTTACTGAGAGAACTAACAAACACTTTTGATCATTGCTTCCACAGAGTAGAATACCTGCCATCTTCATTTTGGGGATCTTCAAGAGACAACAGATATACTCGTTAGTTTCTTCCTTGTCTCATTATCTCACTTCCTGATATAGTTGCCATTTCTTACTCCCTCTGTGATATGGAGTGAGTTCCTCTCCAAAATACCAAATGACCTGACAACCTTGTTGGCAGGCTTTCTCCCCTCACTGGATGCTGAAATCATGAAGCAAGCTATATCACCTTTAATTATATCCCCAGACTCCATTAGAGACCTGTTTTCATAAAACTGCAGTATGGTTTTCTTGGCCTCTGTCAAGCACTACACAAAGAGCTTTAATTATTGAATTACCAGAAGGACCTAATTTCTAGGTCCCATCTGAAACTCTGTCCCAGGGCCTCTAATCTGTGGAGGAAAGTAGAGGCAGTTCCATCCCAATTTCTCATTCACATGCTCTGAATTTTCTGTTACTAGATGTGGCTCCCACCTTCAGTCTCAGCCCTGAGTTTACTCATTTGAAGTGTTGGCACTAGACAGTAGGCAGTTGAGGGTTGCTCTAGTACTTCTGCTCAGTACAGGAAAGATGTAGCGTGACCTGCCCCAGATCACTGGGCAGGCTTGGTTCCTGGACTTCCATCCTACTCATGCCCTCTGGGGCTGTAGTGGGGTGTGAAGCCACCGTGTGCATCTATCTGCATTAGGAACTCTCAGAGGACACAGACTGTTTGCATTTTAGGAGTTTTCATGTACCATCCCTCAAGCCAGAAGGACAAGGCCACTACATCTGTACCACTCACCATAGAGGAGTTTCCTTGTTTCCTGGGTGCTTAGGGAAACTTTATTTTCCTTTGGTAGTCACATATACAAATACAGATGAATATACATGGAATCCAAGGAATACTGCTAATATAAAGACATGAACATAGTATTTTTTAAAGAATGTGCACTGATTTATTTTTGGTGGGAAAAATAATAGATTATACAAAAGTCCCCTGAACCCATAAAAGTCACATAATTGATTTCTTCCCATGGTAAGGCAGAAGTGGTATTTATAGTCATGCAGGCAGCAAAATGGAGATAATCTAGAATCTTTTGGCTTTTCTAACTGAAAGCTCCAGTTCCAATAGATAGGAAATCCCTTGCTTTAATTCTAAAACTGACTGGGAAATTTACAGAGTATCTTTTCAGGTCTAGGAGGTGAGGGATGTGAAAGTGGATTTGAAATGTAAACTGCAAAGGGTAAAACCATTTTGTGAATCCAACAGTTAGGGATTGTTTTAAGCACTCTGCTTAAATGTTTGGAAAGATGTTCAAGGTGAAGCTGATTTTTTTTTTAACGTTTGTGAATTCATTTCTTTATTTAAAATGTTTGTTTTAGATGTTGCTGGCATGTCACTGTTGGGAAAACTGGAAACGCTTGTTTCACGGAGTGGGCAGAATGGCATTTAGCATTTATCCTAAACCTCCAAAGTGAGCTAAAGGCTCATAGAATAAAAGGGCAGTTGTTGAAACTTCTTTCTCCTATCAGGGGCGGCTACTCAGAATGGAAATGCAATGGTAATTGGAGGGGTATTTATCAGATTCAATTTCACTAGAAATACCCTTGTATCAGAATCATCTTGGATAACATAGGGCATAGCAAAATATACTAAATCATTTTTTTTTTTTTGAAAAGGGCATTTGAATCTGAAACGGAAAGTGGTTACACCAGTGTGGTTTTAACCAATTAACCACAGAGGGATTTAAATGCAACCCAATTTTTACCATTTTCAATGGACTTTTTCTTCCCTGTTTGCATAATTCCATTCCAGTTCATCTGAATTATATTGTAATCAGTTCCTGTTCTGAGGTTTTTCTGCTTCAGAAAACATTAGAAATCAAGGTGTTGGAGTTTCTCTGTGAAGGTTTCTTTATTAGTTTCTTTCCATGCAAACTCCTGAATGCATTTTCCCTACCATCAAATAGTGGACATTTCATATATTAGGATTTTATTTGAGTGACAGTATGTAATTTTATATGTTTCTAAGATATATAGACTAATCAACTTGAGTCCATTGTGAACATTTTTGTGTAGTGAAAGTTCAGACATCAGTATTTTGAGTACTTCATATTCAGTTGATGGTAAAAATTTACTGTTTTCAACATGTACTTAACCCAAACTAAAGTAGATTTTTGATGCATTGATTAATTTGACTGGCAGAGAAATATTTTTTTATTTTTTTTACCCTCTGATACATATGAATAAAGAAAGAGCTGTGTAAGGTTAGTGATAGGTTTTATGCCTCCCCTGTGTTTTTTTGCCTCCCCTTTTTTGCCTCCCCTATCTCTCATATTCACAGGGGAACCAGGTACCTAATATTGTACTTTGGATTGTTTGTTGATTTTTGCAAATAGGTGTCTTATTAAGGATTTTGAAAAGCGGCCTTCTGTCACACATCTCCTCGACCACCCATTTATTAAAGGAGCCCATGGGAAGGTTTTATTTCTGCAAAAACAGCTGGCCAAGGTCCTCCAAGACCAGAAGCTTCTAAACCCTGTTGTTAAAACCAGGTATGGTACGTGGCGTTTTCTTACTTTCTCTCTCTGGTTATTTATAAAAATGCCATGTCATGTGTTCTGATTTGCCCCGTGTTAGTACCAGTAATTATCATACCCCTGCATTTTGGAGAGTTTCGTTTACATGACATTAAGTACTCCACACTCAGAGGATGAGATCAGGAGAGCTTTAGAAACAAGCTGTGCATTTGTGCTCTTATGGCTAATATCTCTCAACTGGGGCTGAAATCCCACTCTACCCTCATGTTCTAGTTAAAAGCCAACACACACATATATTTATATTTAATATAAATGTGGATTTTTTTTAAACCAATAGAAGCAGCTGTATGAAAACAGCCATGGCTGAGTTCGGGTGAGAAATTTTACTTGGCCGTTGCTGATTAAAAAGCAGAAATGTAAGCTATAAAGTGATATTGGAAAGATTACAAGTTAAACACTGGAAGATTTTTCTCTAATGTGCTCTGAGACCCTATTCTTTAGTTAAAAATTCCTTAGAGGCAATTTAGTATTTTTAAATGATTTCCCCACCCCCCAGGCGATGTCTGTGCTATCCAAAAACAACTGTGATTCTCCCTCCCTGCCCTATTTTTCTCAAGGGTAGATTTAAAGAAATAAACGTTTATTTTCAGGGGCATTTGCTTAAAATGGTATTCCGTGGTGGTCTCTAAGAAATAGATCTTTGGTTTCTGTCCAGAGGGTGGCAGAATTTCTCTTAAAAAATTTTTTTTTAATGCAAATAAACTTACTTCCCAGCTCAGCAATTATTCGGCTTTATAAAACTAGCCAGGATGCAGATAAGCTGTAATCCACTATTATTAAAGGAACATTCGGAGGACTGGGGATAAAATAAAATATCACTAGTTATAAGTTCTGGAAATAGTCATGTGTTCTGCAGAACACTGTTTACAAATCAAAAAAGCATAGGAACTCTTGGAGCTTGAGGCATAGTTTCAAAAAGGTGACTGTATCTTGCTGATTTTCCCTCCTACCACCAAGTTTCTTTTTGGATAGCTCAAAACAGATTTTTCCCTATTCTTTCCCCCTTTCTACTGTCATTTGTGTTTCTCAGGCTTGCCCATAGTGTAGAGAAGTTCGTGTGGCTTTTTTTGGTGGTGGTGGTGGGGGAGAATTCTGCCAACCTTTTTGAAGCAGTAGGAACTTGTGTTTAAGCCCCAGGGAACTAAAATCCTTTTTCTTCCCCTGTTTTTGTTCCTGTATACCAGGCACTGTCCTCAAACCACTCACCTCTCCCTGAGCACATAACAGCACTAGCACCAGAAACGAAGATGAAATCAAATCAAACAGACCGAGCAAGAAAACAAACCCAGCATTTAAATGCTCTAAGCTGAATCAGTCTAAGTTGAATCTTCCTTTTCTCTATGTTCTGAAATCTGCTACAGAACAATTTCTAAGACTTAGGTTGCAAAGTTAATCAGTTTTTCACATTTGCCTGATTTTGCCTGTCCAGATGTATACTCTCTTTTTAAAGATGTTCCTTCTTTTAGCATTAAAATCAGACTCCAGTCTCTCTCATCCATTTTCTCATTTCTCCTTATCTTTTTAACTTCTTTGATATCAGAAGCCTTATATGGTGGCAAAGGCTTCTTACAGGGTCTTTGTAATCTTCAGTTTCACTCAGGAGTTTGTGTTTTTTGACAGTCATTAAACACACGTGTGACTCTTGATCTTAGGGTCATGAGTTTGAGACTACTTTGGGTGTAGAGATTACTTCATAAATAAATACCCAACAACCTCACAAATAAGAATCAAAACTTTAAACAGCCCTCTCCTTAAGAGGTAGGAAAATTAATTCTAAAGGAAACACAGTGCCTGTAATTGACACTTAACCTGCCACCTGTCCCACGTTGTTACATCCTCGTAGCAGCTGGCAAGGGGTTGGCTACCTAGGTGTTTTTTAAGCCCACCCAGAAAAACTCTCCAATATCGTTTGATGCTGGTGACTGCGTATATCTAAAGTTGTGAGCTTACAAGAGAAGGTGGGGCAAAGAAAGAAGATTTGAAGCAAGGACATAGATGAGTGAGGCAGATGTCCACCTACCACTTGTACAATTACGGAGGGCTGGCAGGCAGCGCAGTGTGGTGGTTGAAGCCACTGGCCCTGCCAGGGTTAAATCCCAGTTTAGCTGCTCAGGGACATGTTGTTATGTTGGTCTGTTCAGAGGTTTCTTCATCTATAACATGGGGGGATCTTTGGAGATTCAAGTGAGTCCATACATAAAAAATAAGTAGAATAGCTCTTGATACAGTTAACTCTCACAGTGTTAGCAGTGGTAGAAGTAGTATACAGGGGTCTATTGAATTCAGAGTCCTTCAGTTCTGTTGAATACTACCTACCGCTCAGCCTTAATTTGTATAAATTCATCTCTATTTATCATAGAACATCATGAAAATAAACAGTACTGAGCTACTGACTTAAAATTATCAATTCTGTCTCATTTAAAATATAGTTTATTCATTTATTCATTTAAGAGACATTTATATGTGTGCATGTGTCAGGCTGTCTGCTGAACAGAGGGACTACAAAGGCAAATCAGATACAGTTCCTGATAAAGAGCTAATAGTCGAGCGTGTTAAATGGACAAGAATCGATGAGAACAGTTCAACATGAAAAGTACCTGGATAAAGGGATTCTGGGATACTTCCTGGAACACCTGGGAAGAAAAGACCCCTGGAACTGGTGGGAAGATGATCCTTGAAGCATCCTGGAGAACAAATAGAAGAGTTGAGGAAGGAGATTATTGTAGATAGAGAGGAATAATGAGCAGTGAGCAAAGGGCAAAGGCACAGAGGCTGGAGAGAGTTTAAGGAATTTGGTGAACACTTTGTTGGCACTGCTGGAGCTTGGCATGGATCAGGAGTTAGGAGAACCAAGGCAGGCAGGGGCCAGGTCATGAAGGGCTAAGGAACTTGGATTTGTTTCTTAGGCACTCAAAAGCCACTGAATGTTTTTAAGCAGGTATGTACTCCAGGAAGGTCATTCTGATTGCAGTGTAGAGAATGGATTGAAATTGGGCAAGACAGGAGCCAGGAAGACAAGTTAGGAGATTATGGCAATTGCAAATAACAGAAGATATTGAGGACTTAAGTGGTGGATTGGATGAGAAAGATCAGGGAGATAGAAGTGTTACTCCAATAGAGCTGCCTCTCCATCATGGTTAAGACTGCAATCAAACAGAAAGTATAAGACACTAAGAGACAGAGATCAGTAAACAGGACTTTTCCCTCAAACTAGTTTTTTAAATCCCTGATTTCATCAATTTCACCTGGTATCTTATATCATTACAGTTTAGAGAAGTAGACATGAAAACATGTTTTGTTTTAATTACTTCACAAGAATTAGTGGGAAAAGAGCAAAACCACTGTCTGGAATGTGAGTGGAGGTAGGGAAGGTGCTGGGTTGACTGTGTGGTGATTCTGTCCTGTCTTCCAATCTCCTGGTGGGCTCAACGGCAGTCCTTAATACAATTATAAGATCCAGCATGTCTTTCCTCTGCGGGTGGCTTGGGACTGACTGAAACCACAAATGTTAAACCCTCAAATGCCAGGGGTCTCTTCTAAGTATTATTTGGTAGAAGAATTAAGTTGTTGGTTGTTTTCTGCTCTGTTCAGTGGATTTTTATTCTACCCTTACAATTTGCTTGAGGCTGATTAAAACAATGGCCTCAGCTTTTCTGATTTTCTTTTCAACCTGCAGCAGTGACCTTTAAAAACAGATTTCTCATGGCTTAACTGTCTAGTCTTTCCCAGTAAGCCTTGCTCATTCACTTCCTCTTTTACCTGCAAACATGCACACACATCCCTGTCCACCATATTGCATACACTTGTGAGTTCCTGGACTTCTGTGTGAGTGACTTCTGAATGATTAGTTTATCAAGTGCTGAGGATTCTTGACACATAGAAGGTGAAAGATCTTCCTATCCTCCTAACAGACACAAAATAAATCCACACCAATATAAGTAGTATTTGCTGTCTGTCTATATGTCTGTAACTGAATGAATTAATTAATATTTAATTTTTTGGTCACTGATTCTTGCTGCCTAGAGAAAGTGAATATATCCAATTCTGCTTAATATGATTGATGATAAGATGCTGATTGATTGGAATTCTGGCCCAAACCATGCTTTGATGTAAAAATAGGGAGATACTATAGTAATTTATACCCAAACAATTCCATTTTTTAAAATCTATATATTGTAATGTTTGTTGTAGAGATAAAAACTTAAGTTTTAGGTCAAGATAGAGCTCCTAGAGTAGTTATCTCTATCCATACTTGACTCTCTAAAATGGTATCACACCTAGATGGTCTTCTATTGTTTTTCTCATTCTGGGCCCATGACTGTATAGTAAGAGTCAAATAAAAGTTTCTCTCTCACCAACTTTGTTATCAAAGGGTATGTTGAAATGTTAATAATGATTAGGAATAAATATAATAGTACTCTTTCTCTAGTTTTAAGTAGTAGTTTCCTCACTATATAGATAGACTCCATTAAATGTGGTGATAAGGGAGTTCCTCTGATCTCTCAGTCCCTCTGATCTATCTAACTTGTTTGTCCCTGAGCTCTACCCATGTCTTAGAGTCTTGAGGGTTTGAGAGCCTTTTTGAGGCCTTTAAGATCACTATCTTTTTTTTACTCCTTCTCTTCCCCCTTTTTTCTCCACATTCAACAGATTTTACTTCCGTTCATATCTGGAATCTGGTGGAAGAGTTAGTCATTCTCTACTCCTTCCAGTTCCACTCTTGGATGGAGGAAAGGGCTCTGAGCCTGAGTGTGGAGGAACTAAGGTAGAGGTATCCTTTGCAGTGGTCCTGTCACAGCATGACTGTCCCCAGAATACCATCAGATATTTCTCAGTGTAATATTTAACCTCTATCACTAGCACATCTCCTGGAATTATTAGGCTAAAACATTTTTATTTCCTTCCCATCCTGAGTTATGTTTTAGAGAGAGTGCCTCCTTTTGCTTTGTTCTTCATCATAGTTGGGGATGAAGGGCAGAAGTTACCACACCTATCTGAAGCCCTATTTTGACCTACCTACATTGAAGTCATTGTTTCCATAGGCATAGCTGACAGGTAAAAAGAGGCTAAGGAATTAAGAAATTACTTTCAGACAAAATATATAATATTTGTCAAAATATTTCATAAGGCCAGCAGCTTGAACAAAGAAGTCTATAGCCCATTGATGAGATGTTAAAGAGCATGCATACACAAATGATTTTAACTATAATGCTGGCAGAGAGATGAAACCATAGTGAAGGCAGCAGCACTTCCGTAATTTATTCCAAGAGAACAATCTCCCCAGTGTCTGAACCAGTTTGGTACCCTCTACAGCTTATTTCTCACTCATGCGCTGGGCCTAAGACATCCCAATATATCTCCCATCTTTTGCTTCATCTGTGCCTACCCTTGTCTTACAGAACTCTTAACCTCTGCCTGTCTCACCCACTCTTCAGATCTAGTTCTTACTCTCCACCCATTTCTTTGAACTTGATGTTTCAGACTTGCCCTTGTTTCCAGCTTACCTGAGCCAGGAATTCTGACACCAGTTCCCCCTTTTCCTGATCCCTGAAGCCTAAGGTCAATCCTATTCACTATCCCCCACCCCCCCACCCCCACAAACCCAACCTCCAGGAATCAGCCCAAGCCAGGGCTTTGAGTTTCTTCCTTTCTAAGTTTTGGCCCCACAAACTCCATATGTCTAGGAAGCCAGACTTGACAGCCAACATATTTAGAGCCTCATAAAAGCAAGTAAGAATTTAGCAAATCCGTCAGAAAGGATGAATACCCAACTTTTGTAGCAACATGGACTGGACTGGAAGAGATCATGCTGAGTGAAATAAGCCAAGAAGAGAAAGTCAAGTATCGCATGGTCTCACTTACTTGCGGTGCATGAGGGGCAAACTGGAGGACAGTGGCAAAAGGAAAGCAAATGGGAACTAGGGTAATCTAGGGAGGGAAACGAA